>VYXC01005418.1:779542-830151 GCA_013397175.1 Platysteira castanea
GGGTGGTTTATATTTCTCAAATTAGGAACCAAGTTTTAGGAATACAGGGAGACTTGCATTAACATGTCTGGTTTCGTATTGAGTTTTTCCAGTATCCCTTTCAAAGGATGTCATAAATCTGAGTTACCTTTGTTAAAGTGTTAAAATGAAATTATTTAGTCTCACGACTGACCCACAAGATGTGTCTTTGTGTTCGATCATGTTTCCAGCAATTTACCCTTCCACCTTGCTGCGAGGCAGTTGTAGGACATGCACACATCTTTCGTTCTTTAAGTAGAGGAAAAGTCACAATGGTTTCATGTCATAGAAGTAAACCAAGAAATTATTCTTTCAATTGTGGGAATGTTTTCTTGCGAGACTACAATAAAACTGTTGGAAAGTATGTAGTCTTCTGAAGTTTACAAAACTGCTTACTGTAATTGAATCTATTCAGATTATCCTAAGCAAAATTGTTTTCCTATATTCTAATATCAGAAACCATGAGAAATTTTAGTTGCTGGGACCACACACATGTACATATAGCGTTCTAGTGTTATTTAGTTGTTTTAAAAAATGGAACATCCCAGTGGTTAGGTATTTCATATGACATAGCTGGCAGCCATCTTAAAATTTTTGGCATTCCTTCAAAAATTATGGTAGGTTTTGAAACAAGTCTGCTCAAAACTTTGCACACATAAGTGGAAATTAAAACCAGAGTGCTTACAGAAAAATGTATTGTCCAAAACTGAAAAATAAAAGGTTAATCTTGTTCACATAAGAGAGCTTTAAAAGCACTGATGTTTGGTTGACCAAAAATGTTCCATTTTTTTTAACCTGTATATTTTAACAAAAAACTCCTCTAAGGACTGCAGTTTTTTAAATTGTAAATAAATTTATTTATAATGAGATTTAATGTAGTGTATGTTACTATGGAGACCATTTGAGAATTAGAGGTATTAAAGTGTAGCTTGCTTTCTTTCAGGAATTGAAACAAATGCTTACGAAAACCTTTAAAGGAATTAGTTCAACTGAGGTACTTGAAAGAATAAAGTAATGGAAAACATGGATCTGCTTATTCACAGGATTCCACAAAATGAGGTGATCTTGATGACAGAGTTATGTTTTTGGTTGTGGGGCAAGTAGGCATCTTTTATTTGTCTAGCCAAAACTGATGGAAGACATTGTTAGGCCACGGAAGTGGAGTATTCGAAAACAATTCATAGGGACAAGTTTGACAGTCCAAATAATGCTTATAGGAAATTGTATCTGGGACTATTTTCAAAGCTCATTTATTTGCTGGATATGTATGACTGCTATATGTACTCAGAGAAATTACTCTAAATGGATAAAAACCAACAGTTGGAAGAAAAAAGGAGATAAGCATTTTTTAAGGGCCCTCTAAAAAAATAATTGTATGCCTAGCCTGTCCTTATTCAGTGGAATAAGAGGTTGCAAGTAGCTTAATATTTTGTCATTTTACATTTTTGTTTTCTTATTAGGCTTCACAGAGAAATATCTCACTGTTCACTAGGAACACAGTGTGAGAACCAGTAAGTAGTGTAGCGAACGAATACGTTTCTGAAATCAACACACTGCTGTTATGAAATGCAATTTTATGAGAAGGGAGTTTGGAGAAAAAAAATATAAGTAAAAAAAGAAAAGGGAGAAGAAAGTTATAAAAAAATGCAAAAGTGAAAGTAAAAGAAAGCAAGGGAAAAGGAAGATAAAAGATAAAGTTTTATTGAAAGCTATTTCAAATCTTCACTTCTGCAATGGTAATTTCTAGTCTTCATTTGGTTTTGATTCTTTTTTCATTGGACTTTCTCTGTGCCATTTCTCTTTCTTGGCTGTTCAAATAGCTCAGAGATGTTTCTCTCCATTTTTCTTACTCCGTTTTCTTCGCGTTTGTCATCTCTTCTCTGGAGAAAAAATGTGGCTCCTGAGGATATTTCTTCACTTGTTTTTCATTTCTGCAAATGAAAGGGTGGCTTCTTAGGAGCTCTGATAAGCAAACCCAATTGTTCCTCTGCCCAGCTTTCTGCTCTATTTTCAACATACTTTTACTCTGGAGGTTTTTTGGGACCTATGTTTCTGTAACTGAGTGTATGGAACTGTATTTTGTGTTCAGGCTAACTTAGCCTCTTTCCAGTCCTAAAAGTCTTAGTAATTTTGAAGAGGACGTGGGTAAGGGTGCCAATCTTCCTTATTTGAAAGCCACATACTGAAAATTTGAAGCATGCTTTATGGTTCAGACATAGTTAAAGACCATGGGCACAGCCCACATGGGGCAGGGAAAATAAAGCTCCACAACGATTTCCAAGCTAGAGAGAACAGTGATTTTCATGTTGTCATACCAGAACACTGCAACAGGGGCTGAGGATTAGGCAGGGTTATTTGGGTCCCAGGATGACTGACCTGAAACACCATCATCAGAACCCTCACTCTCTCATATTCTCCTACAGGTATAGGAATGACTTTAGGCAGGAGCACATTGCAAAAAAAGAGCATGTGAGAAGTGAAGAAGACCACATACAAAAGGCTTTATATTTTGGCTGAAGTTTCAGCAGTTAAGATACTTTTTGCCCACTTGGTGGATCAGCTGAGGTGAATTGACCTTTAGTCAAACCAAATCATATAGTTTTGTATATGCTAGGGATCAAGAGTATGCACACGTGCACGTGGAGTGACAATGACAACTAAAACTGCCGTCTGGTTTTCCTTAGGATAAAAGTTTTATCCTAGGATAAAAGTAATTTATTTTGTATTAACTTAATTTCCCATGTCATAAATGGAAACAAATTCAGTTTAAGCCAAAAGATACCACTTTAGTTACTTAGGTCACTAAATTTAGTCCTGCAGCTTCTTTATTTATAATCTTAGAATAGGGTAACTCAGCATTCTTTTGAGAACAAAATGGTAGTCAAGAAGAGAATGAATTGTGAGGTACTTGAGAGGGAAATAACTGAAACTATCTATTGAAAGCATAGAAAAGGAAATGCAGCACAGATGAGTGTGAGGTACTTTACATTCAAAGCAGAGACGAAAGCATTATGAATTTAAATTAGTATAATGACCTACAGAAACTACGTCAAGGTCTCTGGAATTATTCAGCCCTGGCAACCAGAAGGTGTTCAGATTTTATTTTATCCAGAGTTCAAATTAAGCTCAAGCACTGGTAGCAGTCATTTCACCCTTTGCCTGGAGGAAGCACTGTGGAGGACTTTATTTATCTGAGTAAAGCCTGTTGCAGTGCTCCACACTGTCCTGTTGGAAAAAAGTGTTGCTCTTCCCTCCTTTTTTTAATTTTTTCCTCTGTATTTTTTCTCTCTTTTCCATTACTCTTTCCTAGAATCATGGAATCAGTCAAGAAAAGCCCACATTGAAAGGGCCCCCAGTAGATCATTTGGTCCAGAAATCTGTGGGAAAGGAGGCCCAGATGGGATTAATTAGCACCTTGTGCAATCACATCTTGAAAACCTTCAGCAATGGGGCCTCCACCACATCCCTGTCAAAGTTGTTCCATTGACTGACTCTTCTCACTGTAAAAGTTTCCTTCTTATGTCAGGATGAAACTTCTCTTTGTGCAACTTCTACCTATTGTCCCACGTGTTCTCCAGGTGGCTCCTTGTGAAGAGAGAGCCTCTGCCCTCTTTGTGTCTGCCCTTTAATACTGGAAGACTGTGATGAGGTCCTGACTTATATTTCTGTTCTCCATGGAGAAGAGGCCTAACCTCTTCAGTCTTTCTTCATAGGGGAAGTTCTCCAGTGCTTGATGATCTTCATGGCCCTTCTTTGGACCCTGTCCAGTCTGCACAAATCTTGAATTGTGGGGATCAGTGTTCCAGGGGTACTCCTCATTCTTCTTTCCCTTCATTTTATTACTGAAATAAAGAGCTGTCCTTGACTCTTATTCTTTAGTTTTATCTTTTCAGTGGGGAAACTCGGACTTCTAAATATCTGAAGGTGGATAAATAAGGCCATCTACTCATTATTTCAGCAGTCCGTTGAACTCCTGTTAAAAGTCTTGGGGGTTTTTTTTATGTGGGTTGTGAGTCTCTGGAGCCTAGTTCAAAAAGTTGGAATGGATAAGGCTGGCAAAGGTTGGGAATCAAGCTTTTGAAATGTTTCAAAGAGGATGATTTGTCATTTCTTATAGTCTATCTTTGAAGAAATATGAGAGATGTTCTTTTTTAAAATAAAGCAAAATTTATCAGGCTGTTATGATAAAATAATTATACTTTCTTTTAAGCCTAAAAAGTGCAAGTTTTGCATTGAAATCAAAAAAGACATCTTGGCTAGGAAAAAGTTTAGAACTTAGATTTGCTTCTTTCACAAGAAGATGTATGCCTGCAGAGCCAACTTGTAATTAGCAGCATTAAGGGGCACGGTGCCCAAATCAGTACATATAAGCTGTTTGGCAATGACATCTACACTATTTGTACATGTGATTAAGTTCTGAATTAGCTGTAATCTCTCAGAGAAAAAAAAAAAAAATCCCACCATGGACAGTTCAATGAAGACATCTGTTCAATGCACACCTGCAGCCAAAGGGGAAATGTTATGTGCCTTTTATTTCAGTGGAAGCATAACAGACGAGATAATGACAGGAGCAGGCTTGGGGTGCTGAACACCTGCTTGAGAGGTCTTGTCTTTGCTCTGGTAAGAGAGAGGATATGAGACTATGTGACCCATTGTTTTGTCCCAGGATGGCAATTTCTATGTTCCCATAATGAAGGGAACAAAATCTTCTGTGCAAGAAAAAGCAAAGAGATCTGCAGATAATAGCCAATTAGTGGTTCAAAGGCTAATTAGGTAAGTTCTCAAATAAAGTTTTGAAGGTGATACAGTCAGCTAAGCAGGGAATTATCATAGGAGAGGATAATGATGCTCTCTGAACAGCTCGGGAAAGGACAATCAAATACCCTCAGTGATGCTTGAAATGGTAAGAAAAAGAAATATGCTTAAATAAACATACAAAAAAAATTCCTTAAATCAGTTATTCTAGGAGTCACTAGTGGAATTTGGGCCAAATGAAGGATGAGACTGATCTATTCTACTTTAAAATAACTCATGTTCTGTTGTTTATTTCTTAGATTTGAGATTAATCATCAAAGAGTGGAACATGATCTATTTTTCAACTGAAATATGTACAGAGACAGACATGCATGCACTGATAAGCACACACACTCCCATACACACCTTGCCTGTAGTTATTCTGAAGTATGTTATTTGAGACTGAAGTCCTAAGGTTCAGCTTACCCCTGAATTAATAGCTAGATGATTGGATAACATTTAGAGAGATGCTCCACTCAAACAGGAAGGTAACTTGCAGATTGATTTATTCAAGTCTCACAGAATCTTACTAGTTTAATGACAATACATCTTCTGGAGGGTGTGAACTTTGAGTGGAAAGAGGGTTATTCTGTTTGCAAGTGCAAGCATTAAACAATTCAGGCAATTGTTAGAGGCAAGTAGCGCCTAAATCAATTGCAAAGCTACAGAAAGAACTCCTGCATGCACGCCTTGCCTTCCTTCACCTACATGAGCACAGCCTCTCCCAGCAAACGGGCGTGCCTCCTTGGTGAGAGCCAGAGCTCACGGTGCACCTCGGCACTGGCTGAACTCATCAGTGCCGGCTCAGAGCCTGCGGGCCCATGTTAGCTCTGCTGACACTTAGCTGCATGCCAAGGCGGGGAGCAGTCCCACTTGGAAACCCAGCTTTTCTGAGCTTTCCCTCAGGGCTGCTTTCCAGGAGGAGTAGCTCTGTGGTTGTACAGTCACGTCAGCTTATGCCAGTACAAAAGATATGATGGGAATTGTCCACCAAGTCAAGGCTCTTGCTTTCTGCCTGGGCATGAATTGCCTTCAGCAAATCATGAAATATCACCTTTATGTATTCTTCCTTCTTTAGCCTCCCAAATTTACAAATTTTTGTCTTTTGCATACTCTGATTCCTTTTTCCTACATGCAGCCAATAATATGGTAATTCCCTTTATAAGAAGCAAATAATGGAATATACAATATTTATGAGGTTTTATAGTCTGGCTCCAAAAGTCACCAAGTGAATTTATGTCCTCTGTGGTTCAGTGCTACAGCATGAGCTACCAAACTGTTACGATGCTAACATACATCAGCTTTCCATCAAGCGAATAACCTGAGATAACAAGAGAACTAAATTACACTCAAACATGCTGAGTGCTTCACTGACAGGGTTTTTTACAAACTAAGTATTTTCAAAACTTTGGATGTCCTAAAACTTTGCAGAATTGGATTTGTGAATTTTGTCTTTGTTGCTGTGTTTTGTTATTCACACCACTACTGAGTTCATTCCTTATTAAAGAGTGTGTTATACTGCAGAGTGTGTGGAATCACTATTCTTTCTAACCAAGGGAAAGACTTAGTAACATGGTCCTGGGGTCACCAAGGACAGACGGTGCTTTTAAGATGTGGTCTCCTGCATCTTGCCTTAAGGTCCTTGTGGCTTTCAAGGATAACTGCTAGACTGAGTGTTTTCTGCATGGTTTTTGGTTTTTTTTTGTTGGTTGGTTGGTTGGTTGGTTGGCTTTTTTTGGGGTCACATTCATTCAAACATAAGAAAATATTTGGCATTAGGGAAAATTTGCTGTCTGAGCTCCCTGCCTGCAAACTTGACATGCTCAGAAATATATCTATCACCCACAATATGTTTATTTTTATTTAAAATACGGAGTGTGTCTGTTTTGGGGTTACTTTCTTGAAATCTGGGTCCCCAAAAGTGAAGTTTGGGAAAAACTTAAGGGCTGAATGTCGTATCAATGCAGGGGTTCTTTCCATAAACTTTTATCGTACAAATCGCTTGTGAACATAGTAAGTACATACTCAGATGACATATTCCAGTGTATATGAAGAAAGTTATTCATGTAAGACAAAGCCTAAATGTGTGTAATGCTTCGCATTCTGTATATACTGAGAAAACTCCTAACATGTTTTGAGCTTTTTAATGCGAATTGTAACACTTGCATAAGTTCAGATGGTTTTAGCCTCATCCAGCAATACTATACATTATGAGTTTGCCCCTCTCAGAATTACAACAGGTGCACTGAATGTGTAATCTGTTTTTCAAGGCCCTGCAGAAACTTTTAAAAGTGAATTTGTGCACTCTTGAAGGTGATGCAACTGTGTGCACCAAGGATGTGCCATAAAAGATGCCATTATCCTTCAAAGTTAGATGTATTTTCTTGTCATAAGAAAAAGAGATACGTGGCATTCTTAATATGTTACTCAATTTCAGCGATTTTATGGAGCATTGCAACTGTTTCAGTGTCGTACTATTTTATTTTGAAATATTTTCTTCTTTATAAATACCCCATTGATGGCCTTTCCACTGCCACCCTCTTTTTTGGACCAGTAATAATTACACATCTCTTATGTGGAATGATTGTAACTGTTACTGAGATATTTATGTCTTTAAAAGCTGTTTCTCTTTTTCTTAACCAAATCTTTAAACCTCCTGTTTTTACATGCATTAATTGAGCAAAAGTAGGGACAACTCTTATTTTAAAAGTTTTCTTTTAAAAGTGTTCTTTTCCCCAGTTCAGATTTAAGCAACTTCACTTGAAAAGCAGATCAGAAACATAAACCTTGAAATGAAAGTCAATATTTAAGCAGCTCAAGAAATAAGGCAAAACTGAAAAATAAAAGATGTTGTTTCTGTTTTGATCATTGGACACTAACTGAAATTTTAGAGATATAGCGTAATGCTATGCTAAGTTTATGTAGCAAAACATTGCTTTTAATTTGGTTAAAGGAGTCATGTGTTTTTCAGTCTTCTACTTAAAAGAAAAAATAAAGGTGGGATAAAAAATATAATTGCTTTTGATTCTTATTTAAAATAAGACTATAAAACCTGTTGTAAAGTGCTGTTGGTACAAAGGAAAATTTAAAATAAAGATTTTTTTTTCTTAAGACAGAAGGATATTTAAGTGAAAGGAAGGAGAACAAGGCAATTTTGAATTTTGGTTTTGGAGAAAAATCAGTGATGTGGCTTAGGTCAGTGCCACATTACATACAGGCTAATGATCTGGATGAGAGAGTAGGCAATGAGCTGGATATTTACTAATAACAGTCTTTAAGGTTTTTTACTTAATTAGCATGATTTGGCAATTAAAATCCAGAGCTATGCAGATGCAGACACTCTGCCCCCGAGCAGCATGATGCCTATGAATATAGTATAATGTTCATAGGTGAAAATAACTGAAATAACTGATCTTCGTGGGTTTGTTATATGGGGTTTAGGTTTTTTTTTAATCTGAAAGATGAGAAACCTTGAAAGGAGGATAGAGAGAATGGCTTTTCTAAGGAAAAAGTTTTCTTGTGGGAGTTTTCTGCTTGACGTTACTTGTGCTGTTTGTGACAGTTTAGCTAAAAAAATAACCCACAGAGGATTTTCTCAAACAAGAAAATAAATTTTAAAAAAGACAGGAAGTCATAAAGTCATAATGATGATATTGTGAATGAAATAATGTTACTCTCTTGCTTCATTATTTCTTATAACTCTGATCCTATGATTTTAAGGCAAACAGTGCTGTGACTGAAACAATTGTCTTGCAAAGATGTATATAAAATAAATATTATCACCCAGGAATGCCTTAGTCCAATGAGGAGTTATTGTATGCCTAAAAAAAAAAATTTTAAAAAATCCCAAGACTAAAAATCAAATAAACAAAAAATCTCCTCACATAATAAAAGCAGTCAGAGCTATGGAAAATGACAAGGAAAAAAATGAATCATTTATATTCTTGAGTGGGAAATGAGGCTGTTACCCTACCAAAAGAACAAGAAACCTTTAGTAAACTTGACGAGGACACACTGAAGGCTACAGAAGAAGGCACGATGACAGTTTGCTACAGACTGTCCTCAGATCCTACACTCATTGATATGAGTGGTTTTGATTTCTGTGAATTTATGCATGAGCCACTTTGCAACACTTGTTTCCACATCAGGAAAGAGGAAACAGGTTGAATAAAGAGCATGTGTCTGATTTTACATATAAGAATTTCTGACTCGATATCTATTATTTCTTTAATTAAAGAAGCAAAAGCAAAGTCGTAATAAAATCTTAAGCTTCAGGGAAATAATCCATCACCTGTGGAGGCCAGGAAGGAATTTTCCCTCTGCTACGAAGAATATTGCCTTGGGTACACCAGGCATACTTCATCTTGCTGGAGAGCATGAAGAGTTTGATCATTGCCAGTGGCAGTCAGGGCACTGTGATAGACCAGTTGTCTGATCCAGTCTGACAAATGCTGTGTTCCAGGTTTAATTTATTCATGTTTAAAGTTTGTTTATGATGTTGATAGGGGCATAGCAACTAGTGAGACAGTATCATTTAACTTGTCCTGGAGAAACACTTAGTTTCAGAACACACAGACTCTAATTAGCGTAAATTACTCCTGATGGAATAAGCAATCTGAGAAAAGGAAGAAGAAAAAGTGAGTGCAATTTCCAAAGCCACAGGGAGGTCTTGACTGTACGAAAGCTGTCTTTAAATCTTAGGAGCTTTGCTTTGAAGCAATAGCTAATAGTGCAAGGCAAGAAATAAGCCTGATTAATATTTTATTAGTAACTTCGAGCACAAAAGATGGAATTTCAACAATAGCAAAGACTTATCATCTTAAAATGAACTTGACATTTTTTGAAGAAAAAAAGTAAATTGAAGCCATTAAAATGACATTAAATGAATTAGGATGTTCATTCTGTACATTGCTTATCACTTTCTAATTTAAAAGAACATGTTGGAGACTTCCAGATCTAACTAAAGGGAAGCGGTTTCCAGTGGCTTAAACAGGTTGTGACACATTTATATATATGTTATTCAGCAGTTAATATTAATTCATATCACAACAATCTCTGCTGCACTTTAATACAACAAATCAATCAGCAATATCTACAATAAAAAGGCTGGGAGAGATGTATTAGGTTTATTGCAAACAATTTACATCTATAACCTTAAGGCCCTATTCCACAGGATTGATTTGAATTCATTTCAATGCATGAGGCAGTAGTTATGACTTCTGCTGCCCTACAGAATAATTCAATGTAAAGCTTGGATGGGCCACATCTTTCTCTGTTTGGATTCTCATGGTGCCACTAAAGTACATAATTGTAAATGAATTTTTAAAGGGAAAGAGGTTTTCTTCTTGTTTTTGATTTAGATTTTGGTTTTCATATTTTTAATGGAAGTATTTCAGAGCAATTGCTCTTCTGCTTTGCTGTTGTCCAATATCTTTTAGCTCAATTTTGCGTAGAACACAGAAGACAATAAGGGAAAACTCACAATAGTGAAGAGAAACAGTATCTTCAAGTGGAAGAGAATAATCCCCGCAAAACCTATAATCAGTTTACACAAAAGGCATAAACTCTTTGTGAGCATACTGCTTGGTTGTAGATGTGAATTTTCAGACATTTAGGAAAGGAGAGATGCTGAGAGGCAAACTTTAAGAATATATTTTGTAGACTTTCGTAGACAACTCACTGTCCTGTACAGGAAATTTTAAAAAGCTTTAAAAAAAGCAGGAGGTGGAAATAGATGGAAAGTAATGGAAGTAAAAACTGTGGAGGTAGATGAACACTAAGGTATTCATGAGTGTGAGGTTTTCTTCCTGGGGGTTGTTTTTTTGCCTTCCTGTTTTACAGTTTTCTGGTAGTTTTGCTGTCACATGCGGTTTGCTCTCAGTTTTCTTCAGTAGGCTAGACATGACTAGCTGATTCCCCTCAGTATATCCAATTTCTCTGGCTGCCCATGGGCCTCTCATTGCTGCCTGGAAGAGGTGTCTGAAGGCTGAGTGGCAGGATCACGAACTCTATTGTTGCACTCAGTAACAGGCAGCCATGTACTGATAATAATAGATGTGCATTCCTCTTTAATGTAAATTTCAGGCTTTCTGTTTTCTTTTCAGCTTTACATATACGTATTAGCAGATGAACTTCTCCAGGAATTTCTTTCCTAGGACTCGCTGTGTTTCAGGTGTGCAATATGCCGACTCTGTTCAAGTCCCCAGAGACTGGTGTGTTTAACCTAATCCTCCCATGCTCAAATACGAGCTCTACTAGACAGATGTTCAAATCTGTGGCTTGAAACATTTAATTGGACCTCAGAAACTATTTTTCTCCCCAAGTATTAGCATTCCTTTTATTTAAAATTGGTGCCAGGGGGTTGTAAAAACACTGACTACTTCTGTTTCAAATCATTAATTATTCAAGTTTCCTCCATTTACTTTATATTTCAGTCTGAAGGAATTCTGACTTCTCAATGAAGAAAGGGATCATGAAAAAAAACCCCAGAACTGTTGGTATAGACCCAGTATTTTTAGTACTCAGGACTGCAATCCATTCAGAGAAGTGGGTGCAACTGTACCACCTTCCTCCTCCTAAAAGAATTCAGAAAGCATACAGCCAGTTAACTGCTGAATTTTAACTTTTTGTGATACAGTGTTTTTCAGCTCTGAATAAATGATGTTCAGAAAGTACATATGGGAATATGATCATTAGCCTGTGTGTGTACAGTATGTGTATGGTGCCCTAGGGCTGGTAAAACTTTGGTCTGAGTCCCACAAGGACACTTTTAAACAAACTTTCCAACTGGTCTCTATTCTCAATCAACACCAGTTTTGCTCTTATATTAAGAACTACCAGTATAAATAAGGGTTTACTCTACTTTCAAATATCCTTATTCAAAAGATCAACATGGAGCTCGAAACCTATGAATTTAGTTGTTTTGACTTGGTCACGCACTGGAAGATTATACCTGCAGACACAGACCAAAGACTGTTTTCTCTAGTTTTAGATTTAACCCGACATATCACTGCCTTGCCAAAAATAGCATTCTAATTTGCCAATATGTGAAGTTTCACACAGTGCCATATGCAACTGTGTATGTAGACTCTAAAGGTTCAAAAGTTACATTAATTCCTTACGGGAAAACAAGTCATATTCAAATAGTTACCCTCAAGTAGTGTGTTTTGTATTGTGAAACAAGATAGTAATTCTGTATTCTGTCCTTGTCTATCTCAGTTGAAATGAGATGCTTGAAGGGAATAATATTTCTCCTTTTGACACTTCTTCTCTTATCTACAGATTTTTCAAAGCATTTTTTCCTCAGTATATTTTGCCTTTTGCTGCCAGCTTAGTTATAAAAAGAAAGTCAGACTATGACTGCAAACAGGCAAAGCTGACCCAGAATCTTCAAGAATGCTCTAAGTGTTATATTGCAGAATACCTGTAGCCTAACTTGAGGCTAAAACCTGCCCTGGATGAGATGATAGGCACTAACTGTACCAGGGAGAAGGGAGGGTACGGCATCTCAGATAATGGCCCCTGCATTGACACTGCTTAATGCAAAGATTCTTCTTCTCTACCCCCTAGTCCATAGATCTTGGGGAGGGCTAATTCACATATTTCCTTCCTGGATCTCTGTACCTTAGGGCATGGAAATGTATATCCATCGCAGGCAAAATATATATCTTTTGCACTATCCTACCCATAAAGAAAGAAACCCCTCAAAAGACAAAGTGTGCCGATGCAAGGTCAGCATTAAACTGCAGCATTTAAATGAATATCTGGTGTTATCACTGAATCAGTGATTGTCAATAATTTTAAATGCTCGGACGAGTATTGCTATCTGAGGCCATTTGTAGATCCCTTGAATCATGAATGCTGGAAGTCTCTTGCACCAGTCTTAACTTGCAGTTATTCTCTCCAGATCAGACGTACCCTGGGGTTGAAGTCAAGTAAAAGGAATGTTTTATTCCAACATTTTAGAAAACTAGTAGTTGGATTTGTTTCTGAGTTTGACCTTTCAGAAAAAGGAACTGGCTGTCCTCATTACTGACTGTAGGATTTTCTTAACATACATGGATTGGTTGGGTCAAAAGGTGAGTGATACCAAGGCATACAGAACATAAAGGAGAATCAAGTATCATCATTGGTTGCTTCTCTCTGTCCTACTGCCTTGAAAAAAGAAATCAGTCAGCAGAGAGTGTCTACAGTGCACAGAGCTACCAAATTCTGGTGCTATACTCTTTTTATTCAACCAAGTGCGGGAAATATGAGAGAACAGGGAATCGAGAATCACTTCAGTTGCCATCTTGGATGTGGTAGTGTCACCTAATCTGTGCCTTAAATGGTTTAGCCATTCTATTGTAGCTGCTTGGATGGTCCATCATATTCCTGGATAAGTGAGTTGTGATTACTTTTCCCATATGTTAAAGTCAAAATATCTTTTATTGTATATTGTAAGTGAACTCTAGGATTGGGAGTACCCTGTAAATTGTCTGGATTGGTTCTTTGAGTAAGGCAAGAAACTGTAAAGGCAGGTGTGTCATGGTTTGACACTGGCCCAAGGCCAAGCACCCATGAGAGTCACTTTCTCACCCTGCCCTACCACATCTGGGNTCCCCCACGGGCTGTGAGTGGATCTCTGCATTCCCCGTGGGCCCATGGTCTGCACCACAGCCTGCAGAGGAGCCTCGGCTCCGGCGCCTGGAGCACCTCCAGCCCCTCCTTCTCCACTTACCTTGGTGTTGCCGTGTTGTTTTCCCTCACATGTTCTCACCTCCTTCTCTTCTCTGACTAGCAGCAAAAGTCCGTGACTTTGTTTTGATTTTCTTGTTAAATATGTCATCACAGAGGCGTTACCAGCCTCTCTCACTGGCCCAGTTCTGGCCAGCAGCATGTCCATCCTCAGAGCCATCAGGGATCGGCTCTGCCGGACATGGTGAGAAGCTCCCAGCAGCTTCTCACAGGAGCTGACTTTGCAGCCCCCCTGCTACCCAAAACCAGGCCATGCCAAACCAATACACAGGTGTTAAGCCTGCATTGCATGATGGATCCTGGAGCCGAGACCTCTAGAGCTGGGAGCAGCACGGGTGTAGCTGCACCACACTCTGAGGCAATTAACCTGTGGAAAGAAGAGCTTCTTTGAGAGGAAGGCATAACATCAGTTAGAGAGACACCTCTGGGTTTTTTTGTTTTGTTGTCTCTTCTATATATAATTTTATATATATATAAAATCTTGAATTTTTTTTAACTTAGGCAGACACTACCTGTTGGTGCTTATATATGCAGTTCCACAAGGGATGGAGTTGATTCCCCACTGCATTCTCTATATCATAACTCTGATAAAAGGTTTGGAAAAGCCTTTTTCTTCTGTTTGCCTCTCTTGGTGTTAATAGGATCGATCTTTTCCTTGCTGTCATTGCATTTCAGACATTCAATGAGCAGCACTAAAAGCAGGGAGAGAAAGAGGACAGTGTTAAAGACGTGCATCATTTCCTTCCTATGCCTGTGGACAGAGAAGCATTCTCTTGATGACCTGGAAGGTCTAATTACACTGGAGTACAGTGGAAAATGCACTTCAGTGAGGATACTAGTAGTCTTTGGAAAAAACAATAAAACTTAAGTATTAACGCTCTCTCACATAGAAAAAAATTAAATCTTAGAATTTAAAACAAGTAGGAGTCTCCATACTAAAATGTCCCTTCCCTTCCCAATCACAAGGTAACAACTGATATACTTTTCAGTGGAAGAGAAGGGTTGACAAATCCAGACCATGGAAGTGACAAGCAGATTTCAAAGAAATCCAGCAGGAAGCCTTCTATAACTCCTCTCAGTGAATTGTAACTTTACTTTTGTAAGAATCTGTTTATGAAACAACTTATTCTTGTGAATGTTTGCACAAACTTGTGTGATAGGGAATGTATTACGCATAAAGAGCAAAATCGTACAAAGATTAAATAATGATAGTACTACTTCTGTATGAGTGAGGATCGAGGAACCTCCCATAAAAGCTGCTGTTATTTGCAAGTTTCCACTTGGAAACCTTAACTCATGGATAAAAAAATGAAGTATGCAATACCTAATAGAATTTTCAATTTTTAGTTTAGAATTTTCCACTTAAATTCCTGAACAATTTTTTTTTCTAGATTCATGTTTTTCCTGTGCTCACCTGTGTACTGTTCAGTCAATCAGATATTTATACTTCCATCTTAATAGTGTTTTCTATAATCTCTGTATTTTATTTTTCTTTCTCATAGTTCATACCAAAAGGAAATCTTTGCACTGCAATTTAGTTTGAATGATCAGTTATTTCTCTTTTCTTGTTGACATATGTCCATAGAGGAGATGCTATTTATGCCAGAGATCATTTAACACCCTAACCAGGTATAATACAAATCCAAGAGAGTTACCAAAGTTTTATTTCCTTCATGAAAGAGCACATGGGGAGATACCAGAATTGTTTCTGGTGTTAGTCCTAGCCTGTGTATGGTGCTCCTGTGGGAAGCTTCTAACTGGCCATCAATCCATCTATTAAGCCTCATATTTGATCATGTCAGTGCTGACTTAATGTGTCCAGGAAAGGTGTACCACCTGAGAGGTTGCTTTGGCTGGAAAAAAAACAAGCAAGCAAGCGAACAAACTAAAATAAATAATTTTTTAAAAAAATTTCTTTATCTCCTTTGGATTAACACTGGTATGATCAATGACTAGACCTAGGAGTTCAAAGTAAAAATATTTACAGTGCCTTTAAACTACTCAAAAATGTTTTAGAGTGCCAATTATTTTTTTTTTTTTTTTACTATTGCAATTTGTCCTCACATAAAGCATAACCTATGAGAAGGAGTAAAGTGACTTGATCTACAAGCAGTATTGGGTTTACAGGATTAGTAGACAGTAAAGAATTTCCACTTATTTTTGAAGTTGTTCTTCTTCACTATTAAAAATTGAAATGCATTTTGCTTAGAAGACAAACTTGATTCTGAAAATGTGCATGGTCATTTATTTTCTGGGCACAGTCATTTATTCACTGCGAACAGTAGTTTTCCAGCTGGTCACTTTATAATCCAAGAGTGCAAAAATAAATAAATATTTTATTAGCTTTTTTATTTGTCTATTTCACCCACTATGTTTGTTGATATGATGTAGAGAGTGTTGTTTGTTCAGTCTTGAGAAGAGAGGGCTTTGCAGGGATTCTCTTGTTGGCTGTTGATACTCACTGGGTAGTTGCAGGAGGCAGCCAAACTCTTCTTAAAGGTGCACAGTAGAGCAAAAGGCAACAAACCCAGTGGCAACACACTAAATTTTACTTATGCATTAGAATTTTTTCCCATGATGGAAGTCAGCACCAGAGGAGATTTTATTGGGAGGCTGTGGAATCTTTGTCCTTAGAAATGTTCAAAAGAAATAAATATTTTAAAAGTGTAATAGCATGTCACTGTTAGTGACATAACAGCTGTATCTTCAATTCTCTGGGCAATATTTTTAGGAGTTTGTTTTACAAGATAGTTAGAGCAGCTGGATTTCAAAATTATGATTTTAGTAGTAGAAGTGAGCTAGCTGGCTTTGTTTAGAAGTGCTCTGGAAATTAAAAATTCATCGATTGCTGTGCAGTTATTACCTTTAGGTCACTGTAAAAAAAGCAAACTGTACAATGTGATTTAATAATATTTTTCATGAATTATCACCTTTAAACTTTAAGTACTTAGTTTACAGAAAAGGTTAGGGTTTGTAACTTTCCAGCAAATTCAGGAGTCACAGATCAGGCTGAGCACCTTTGCACACCAGTAGCAGAAGACCAATTGCAGTACAAGGCAGACACTGCCAGTGAGATTTCTCTAGAGCCATAATGGCAATTCTAAGGAATCTCATAACTTCATATACAAGAGGAAGAAAGTGCCAGTGCTCTTCAGTGCTCTGCTCTTCATGTGGAATTGAACCGAATTTAAAAATTGGGATTATTTCTTTTTGTGTCTTTGACTACTGCCTATTTTAAAACTGTGCTTGAAGTAACCAAGAAGGGTTGCTGTTGTTGTTTTTTTCTGTAATGTCAGTAATATTTGTCTCAGCCTCTGGGACTCCAAACCTGCTTCCACTGGTCAAGCCTTGATGTGAGCTGGTCCCAGTGTGTTATGCTTGCCCTGTGGTGGCTGCACTGATTCTGCATCAGTACTGAGCACAGGGTGGGGCAGTGGCTGTCATGAAGGCTTGCAAATCCTTTCTCTTCTTTCCCCTGCTGTCTGTACAGTCCTGATCTAGGTGGCTCAAACAGAAAAATATGAGATGCCTTGGACTTTCTGTTGACCAAATGCAGGCATCTACACTGGAGACATCAGAAATGAGGAGCAATGGTCTGGCACTCAGGGGAAATAAATAGATAAAAACTTAATCAACCCTAGAAACAGTAGGCAAATATTACTGTGTCAAGCAGCCTGTTTTGCTCCATAAAGCAAACAAAAAAAAGGGGTTGGAGGGACAGGTCAGAAGTAGGGGAGAATGGAATTAAAACTATGGGAACAAACAGTAAGAAATAATATATATCACAAGCTCCACGGGCCACATATATATAGAAGACAATAAAAAATAAGCTCGAAGAGGACTCGGCTTAGATTTATATTTTACTGTGCAAGGAAATATAAGCGGGCTGTAGAACTGTTCCGTAAAAAGCTCCATAGCTGTCTCATATATTTTAGTCATACCTCATTCTGGAAAATTTTATGTCTTACATCCAAATAAAGCTAACATTTTTTTTTAATTAGCTACAATTACTTTAATTGAATGAGAACAGAAAGAACACAAGATGACTGCTGAAATGAATCAATCAAGCCGAATTTCACTGGTAAATTGCCACCAGTGCGCTTCAGTCCAAAGGCAGTCTGCAGGTAGGCAGGGGTTGCCCCTAATGACATGGTTTTCATCACCAGGGCAGAAAGTCCTGCAACAGCCACCACGTTTTGGGCAGTTGTGGAGGGGAAAGAGAGCATCAAAAGAATTGGTACAAATTGTTATGTTCATGTACAGCAGGCAGAAGCAAAAATGGCCTTTCAGCTTCACTTTGGTTGCGATCCTGGGAGACTGAGGTCGTGGGTGCCTGTGCCCTGAACTGAAACTGTAAAAGGCATCCTTGAACACTTAGTCCTTAAGTGTCCCTCCATTTCAGTGAAACTCCTTTTCTTGAAATGCTCTTTATGCATTATACATCATCAGTACTATTTTTGTTTAGACACATCAGGAATGATCCCACAGCGATTAAAAATCATTATTCCATTAACTTTCATGCATAGAAAAAATTAATGACTCCATGAATCATAATTAAAGCTTCCACTTCTTTCAGCAAGCAGAAAGCCAGACATTCAACAGACCTTCCTGTTATCTATTTTGGCTGTTCTAATGCTTCATTTTTCATCCTGCTTTTATGTTAACTGAGATCTCCATGCTTTCCCTTCATGTTTGTTTCCCTTACATGGCTGTGAAGTTGTTGAGCTGCAGAACACAATTGATGAAGGAAAAGATGGCTGTATGAATAGGCAAGGCACTTTGGGTATTTTTCTAGTATTTTTCTGAGTGTGAGAGCAGGGTTTTCTGGTGTTTTGGTGTTCGAATGCTAATTAAATTGATTTTTAAAAATTTTTATTTTAATTAGCATTTAAATGTACGGTTGAAAGATGTTTGCTGTATTTTGCCAGATGAACAGGCTGATAATTCATCTTACTCTTGTCCTGCTGCTTTTCCCCAGCAGTCAATGTTTTATCAAATACATTTGTCAGCAAGGTCATAGTTACATCCAGTGAAAGCATGTGCTACCACCGCTTGTGTACGAGCAGGTAACCAGCAGCCTTAAAAAAGTATTCAAGGTTACTTATTTAACATATTTGCAGGTATTCATAAATATATCTAAATTAATTAGAGGAATCACCAAATAAATACTAATCAAAAATTCCTTGAAAGTATTCTGAGGAAAATCAGCTGTGGTCCAGTGGAGTGACATGTTTTGAAGTTCAGAGGGAAAACATGTATATCCAATTTTTTAAAATGCAAAGGGATATTTGTTTTTATTATGTGAATCTAGAGAAAAGCATAATAAATGCTAATGCGTATAATCACTTGATTTTCCACAAATCAGGTATTCTTGAGAAACAAACTCTTGTAAATCATTTCCCCTCAGCTATAACCTGTGCAATGATCCTTTCCTCTTGAAACCGTCTTTCCACTTACTTCTCTGTTTACCTTCTGCATCTTCCACCATTTTCTTGTAGTCCCGTGAGTCCAGCTGCCTCAGCCTTCTTTGGGGTAGTCACTGGTGAAAGTCAAGCACTAGTAATGTAACACCCAGCATGATGGAGGCCAAGACCTGTAGTTGTTTGTAAGTAATAGTGCTGTGCTTCTGAAGTGATAGTAAAAACCGTGGTGCCCAGAACGATGGACCTGCCCCGCTGAGGCGGCATCAGGCTGTTACCTGCTGTTACGTTATTAATCATTATGCACCTGTATATATAATTAAAACTATGGTTATGGAATTTTTACACAAAATAATTAGCCATTGGTGACACTGGCAGAGGTGGGGTCTCTTCCTTGAAGTGTTTTTCATTGTGAATGGCAGGAATCTCTCATTTATCTCAATTACCACCTTCTTACTGCGTTTTTTTACCCAGAGTAGCAGATCAAGCCTAGCAGCATGGCAGAGGTATGACACTGCCCTCTGCTAATTGTCTTCTTCTTCCTTTTTTATTTCTTAATGCCTAAGACATTTGTGGGGTTTTTTCATACCAGCAACAGAAAGCATTCTGTGAAGATTCTTCTACTGAAGAGGAAGACCTCCCTCCTATGCTCTGCTGCTACAAATCCTTTTTCCACATTAATTCTGAAGAAGGAGACTGCTGAAGAGCTCTGTTTTAAAGAGTGGTTCTTTTTCATTGTTGTTTTAGTTGGTGGTGATGCAGGCTTTTTTCCCCGCAGCGCTCTAAGATGTGAATACAAATTATCTGTGTTCCTTTTCCCAGATGCCCAGTGAATCCACAGTAACAAACTCACTTTGTCTAGTCAACCAGGGATTTACAGACCTACCTTTGTAGCACCATAGTGAGAGCTGTCCGTGTCCTGGGTGATGTCCATAATTCTTACTCTGGTTGAGGAGTTTTACAGGGACATTCAAGACGTCACCCATAAGTCTTAGCTCCTGAGTGACAAAGCACAAAGAAGAGTTTGATTCACTTGCCATCTGACAATACTTTTTTTTTTACAAGCTAAACAAGTATTGCTAACATGTAGAAGAGCTCAAACCACTCCGGTGTCTCAGTCTGGTTACAATACAATTTCCTGGGATGTTTGGATTTTTTCCTGTCTCCATGGGCATCTACTACCATTTTGGTGGAAACTTGCCAGAAGGTTTGGCCTCTTCATCACCCTTCCTGTTCTTCTCAGAATTATTAACACTCTTTAGAGTGATGTTCAGTGAAAATCTAGTTTCAGCATTTTCTATAGGTTTAGAAAGACAAATCTAAATTTATCAGAGATAAAAACCAGTAATTTATTATGTCAAGTGTGGCACCTAGCTGTTACCATAGTCAAGTATCTTTTCTGTCCTCTAGAGCTGCTACTCAGAGAACTTTCTTCAGCAATAACTTGAATAAATATTATGAGCAGCCAGTTACAGTTTCTTTCTCTTTGGGACACAAAAATCTAGTAAAGAGCCTACCATACGTATTCCTATAAACCGCTATTCAGAAGGGAACAATATACTCTAAATTCTTTGGAAGATACAACAATGGCACAAAATAAAAATTAATAGGAGGACATTGAAAGATCCCCCATCGCCTGCCTTTTCTTCCTCCCCCAGTAAAACTGAACATTTTCTAAGTTTCATCACAGCAGCTTTCAGCAGAGATGATTTCTTGCCCAGAGGCACAGGAAGATTAACCAACTATATCCAACTGCTCAACCAATAACTCATCTGAAAAGGAGTCTAAAGAGCATATTGTAAGCTTCACAAATGCAATCAGTTTATCAAGGTCAGATAAGGACAAGAGCCTGAAAAGATATGATTCAGGATAAAAACTGAACAGATACTGATACTCTGCAATTAGAACCCAAATGAGGCTACCTGCTGAATCGCAGGGGTGAAATACCACATTCTGCAAAAATTCACTGTCAATAGAACATACACAGACTGAAATTCCTGCTGATGAGGGGAAATTAACTTTGTAGCCAACAAATTTATTGATGCTTTCCTTTTACAACTGTAGAGTTGAACTGGTGAGATTAGAAGGAAATTTGTAGTGCATAAATGAAGAGCTTTTATGCACATTTTCTATCACGTCAGTGAAATGACAGTATGTCTCTGACAGTGACCTCTGGTATAATCATCATTAGTGATGGAGCATCTGCCTCTCAGCTGACACCTGACAGGGGAAGTATATGTATTTTTTTATATAATTGAGGGCAACATTTTAATGGCAAAAATGCTGCATAGATAGTCAGAAAATCAAATTGCTGTACAATCTTGAATGTGTAAAACTGGGAAAGAAGTAACCTATTGTTCAGAAGATGGGCAAGAAGGCAAGAAGGAAGGACAGGAGAGAGTAAAACCTAGAGACAAAAGAATGTATCATGGCCAATGTGCCATTCAGCAGCTGTAGAAAACAACAGGCAAAGGAAAGTTAAAAATATGTCTGGTCTTTGCAAATCTTATTTGTAAAAATCAACTGCTTTATTTTTGTTGTCACTTTTAAATTTGTAATTCACAAGAACAGATGGCTTGATATGTCCTAAATAAAGGTCCTTATCCTTAGATAATATTTTTGCAGTAGAGTTGATTGTCCCTTGGGATTGTTGCAAATTAATATGCAAGCTGTCAATTTGCTGTGGTGCTGTGCTCATACATGTGAGTCACTAGGACTTCAGGGTTCAAACTGCACATTACATACCATCACAAAAAAAGTAAAATGTCCCAAGGAATCTTTCCCTGAGGCTTTTTGCCTTTCTAAGCATATGGGTGTATTGTAGAAATGCATGAGAAAAGCTGAGTCAATATTTGAGTCAACATTGTATTTCTTCCACCCTTCTGCCTGGGGTGCATAACTACCTGTATTCCCCAGAGCATTTCATGCTGTGGCAGAAAAACACAGCTAAAGTCACCTTTATGTGGTGTCATAAAGGTCTGTTCTCTGGAGATGTGTGACTGACACCACTGAGATTGCTGTGAAAGAGACTCCTCTTCAGTCCAGTGTTTGGTTAAAGCTTACAGGGTTTTAGAAAGCAAAGATGAGGTAACTGCTTGCTAGTGCCTCTTACTGTTTCACATTAGAAATGGGTCATATATGGAAAAAAAGTTACCATCTAAAGACTGGTTTAAAATAATGTGATATATTCTCACTAGTTAATCTTGTAGGCCAGCCGTCAGTGAGTAGGCATTGAGTATAATCAACACCTTTTTTACTGCTTACCTACTAAGTTTCCTTAGTTTTCTGGAAGCATTGATAGTAACCCTGTGGTTTTCTGTTACAAGTTTGATCTTTGCATGACCATGTTCTCAGTCTCTCAAAGAGAAGCTTGCTGCATGAAGCTGTTCTTAAATGGTCTTCAGCCAGATTTGTGTGTGCATACACATGGTACATGCAGTACAGTGAGGCTGAGATTAGTCAGAGATTAGTTTGGCAAGAGGTTGTAGACACCAGAGGCATAGAAGGAAAGTATTTCCTTTCCACTATTGTTTGGTTCACCTGCTCAATTTCTTTTCCCCGTCAGTAAAACCTACACCGCTACAACATTTTAGAAGATAATACCATTTCTATTTATATATCAGCTGCAGAAAATCTGATAGTTCTTCATTCAAAATGAAGCTCTTAAAAATACAACATAAAACCATGTGAAATATGTTGTTATTCTGTCACTGAAAGAATATTTGTAGACACAGAAGACAAAGTCTGAAATTTCAATTATATTGCTGAAAGAAAAAAAAATTACCTTAGGAGAACACTACGAAAAAGAACTGCATACAGAATTTAAAAGCCAAAAACTGAGATTCTCTACATATTTACCAAAAGGTACAGTCATAATGAGAAAGACATTCTTAACTGTAAAGGTTGCATAGTTCAGTCAGAGGTCTGAAGATGTATCTCAGCTACATTTTTATAGCCTTCACACTTCAAAGTAC
This sequence comes from Platysteira castanea, assembly GCA_013397175.1. NCBI lineage: Eukaryota > Metazoa > Chordata > Aves > Passeriformes > Platysteira > Platysteira castanea. The sequence continues at coordinate 802,485 of VYXC01005418.1, forward strand.
TGGTGTTCTGAAAATTTTCTTAGAAGCAAGGTTGTTTCAAATACCTGATACCATGATATCAATGAGTAGTTGCATCAGTGAAACTTACCACTGCTGTTAAGTTTTTATAGATTCACACCATTCACTTTCTGACTACACTTGACAATTTCTGGAAAAATACAAAAGCAATGATATCTTCTTCACTGGAGCCAAATAATTGCAAGCGTGTATGGAAACTGTCATAACCCAAAGTAAATTAATTTTTTGATTAATTTAGTTTTGAAAATTCTAGATTTTCTAAGACAAGCAAAAAGAAAGGTTTCGTTGAATGAAGATCTGGTGCCATTAACAAAATAATAGGAATATATTAGACCATAAAAAACAAAAATTGTTGGAGTAGACACATGCTACTTAGAAAAACCCTAGTTTTAATAAAGCTGCAAATCTTTGAATGTCGTCTCATTGTCATGTGGACCAACACTTCAGCAGAATTGTGATAGGAACACTGAAGCTTAGCCCTTCATCTGCAACAGGGGCAACGTTCAGAGCTTTTTTCCTTCTTTTTGTACAGGTGCAGATCAGGCAGAGATAAAAGCAAAACAGATATGACAGTTTCAGTTAATAATAGAAGTTGATGCTTTGTGCAGTGGACCGATGCTGATATGATGGTACTCAGGTGTCAGACTTGTGCTGTGCTAGGAAAATCACTGCTATGCAGTTAAAATCATTGCAGTTCTGTACAAAAATGGTATATAATGAAAAAATAATGTAGGAAACAGCCCCTTAAGTGCTCATAAAATTTGCAGGCACTGCAACAGCTACTATTCAGTGTGCTGTGCACAACAAGGGTGCTTTGGTGTCTGAGATGGATCAGTTCAGGGCACCCAAAGCGGACCTGGGTGAATTTTGTAGCAGCAGGTGATCAGCTAGTTTTTTGAATAAAATATAGTAATAGTTTAATGTAGATATTGTTACAAACTCTCTTTTATTATTATCACTATTTTTGAGGATTAAAGCTTTTTTCTTGTGCACAACAGACATTTCATGCCTCTGCCCTATAGCCACACCTTATATGAAGAGGAGAGGCAGGTAAAAATATTAGGAGAGGCGGACCAAGGGTATAGAAACAAATAATGTAACTATTAAAACCTGTACTTAAGTTGGTGAAAAAAAATCTTTCTAATACTGGAAGGAAATTCAGACTTCCTAATCCACTTCCCATAGACATTATAGTCAAAGCCAACTCATGGAAGAGTATGCAAGAGGAGAGAACAGTAATCTGAAGCCAGATTTACATAGATCTTTGTTGTAGGATTTCTGCCTTAATTTGTGCATATAATTGCTCTTTGTCTATGTCCCACTTCAAGTCAGTTGAAGCTCCTTCCAGAATGTGATTCATTATCTCTTAAAATAGATCTGATAAATTATCTAGAAAGAGAGCCTGAGGTAAGTTGTTCACAATTAGATGTCTAATTTTTGAGCAGCTGAATCTCACTTTATGCTGACAGCAAAGTAAGATCACAGAGTACACGCATGGCAATTGCCTTGTTTTTTCCTGTAACCTCTATCCCACTCTAATGAAATAGCCCTCACGAGAATGATTTTTCCAAGCTGAACTAGGCTGTAAGGATTAGTTTTTTCCTCCTATCTTTCCCTCACTCTTAGCATTTCTATCTTCTTCTTCTTCTTCCTGAAATCCTTTCAATCGCTGCTCCCAGACCTCTGTTCTTTTCTTATTCTTTGCTTCTTTATTTCCCTTCCCATATACTAGTTTGAGCTGAAGCTCCTCTAGGGTCTGTAGAGTCTGTCCATTCCCTCCTTCCACTATGCCATACCTCAGGGTAATCTCATCTAACAGCAATCTAATGTACTATTTCTTTTTCTACTGGGAAGGCATGTAATTTACTATCAATACCAATCCTGTTTCCTTCCATTCAAGCTAAAACCTTGTTTCTCTGATACCTCCAGGTAAGAACATTATCTGTTCTTAAGTTCACCTGCATTACCTATCTCTGCAGCAGCATCTCTCCTTTTAGAAGGTGTAATATGAACTGCAGATATCAGTCTCTGTTTGCAATTTCCTCCAGCCTACACCCAAATATTTTAGACTAATTGTACATTATACCAAATATATGTCTTTTTCTTGCATTGACATACTTTTATCCAGGCTCCCAGAATCATGTGTCATCCTTTTCTGGCCTAGACTAATGCAGTTGCTTCTTCCAGCAGTCTTGCTAATGTTTTCAGAATGCTGTAAAGATTGTTCTTCCAACCTCTGTTTTTGAGGTTTTAAAATTTCCCTTTGCGGTCATCCATTGGGTCTCCCTTTTTATTAAACTAAAATAAGCTTTCTGCTAACTTCATAGCTTATCCCTTCTTCTCATCAGGTCATTTCAAACAGACAACTGGCTCACAACCAGCCTCTGTCACTGATCTGCCACTGATTCTTATTAGGAATATGCTGAAGCAAACTTCTTTCTTTGAAATGATGTCCACAAGGAAACTGCAAAATTGTCATCATCCGTGCTATTCACGTGCTACATATTTCTATTGTCTATTATTCTTCCCAATTTTAGTTTCTTTTGAACAACAGCTTGTCTCCAGCCTCCTATAATGCTCAATCTGTATAATTTCTCCTGTTTTTTTCTCCCAGTCTTTTTTTTTTTTTTTTTTTACAGTGGGCTCTTCATTTATGGTTAGAGTTTGTGGTAGTAATATTAATTAAAAGAAAGAAAAATAAGGAAAAACTGCAGGATTTGGTGTAATATAACTTGATACACTGTTAACAAGGTGGGAATAGAAACTAATTTGTTGTTATTTTACGTAAAAACTTACAGTTATTTACTTTTGATGGCCAAGGAATATTTAAATGATGCTGCAGTACTGTAGTTTCATTTTTCTCAACGAAAAATTCTGTTGAAAAATTTTACTGCCAGGAAAGGTAGAATAATGAAAAAAAGGAGTGTATGCAGATTCATAATCTTGAAAATGAACATACAAGGTTAAAAGTGATCATATGTTCCTTTCAATGTCACAAATTTGTCCCAACCCTCATAGTTCCTGAAGTGGCAGTATTCACTCTGGCTGGTTGACAGTGGATTCAAAATATTATTCTATACAGCTCAGCTTTGTTGTGTTGTATTATTATAACTTGAATCTTATAGATTTCTGTGTGCATTGCAATATAGTGCAGCAAGAACTCCTCCAGTCAAAAAAAGAGTTATTTCTGAATTACCGTTCTTCAATAACAGAATTCAGCAACCATGCTTATTAAATCAAAACTTTAGAAAAGGAAGCATAAACCCAATAGTCCATACAGATGAGAAATGTTTCTCAATATCTGAATTGCTCAGATGTGAAAATCAGTGCAAGCTATACAATCACTCTTATATTGTGCTTATGAAGGGATTTTCATAACAATGCGATCTTACCAATTGCATGGTTTATTTCTTCAGGATAACAGTACTGGCTAATTTCAAATTATTTTTATAAGGTGAAGATATAAATCATAAAATCTTATATCCTGTGAAGCACAGGGAAGGACTGCATAATTGAAGCTGCTTTACAGCAATAGGCTACTCCATCAAATTAGAGAGTTTTTTTCACCCTCAAAATTTGGAAGGAAGCTGTGAAACTAATTTGAAATTTTGGCACATAAACCTGTGAGAATCAGATGCTTGGATTGTAGTTTGATCATTTCTTGGAATGGACAAACTGTTTTTCTCTACATCTGATTTAAAAGCATAATTCAACTTACAATTTTCTTTCTTTTTTCCTACTTTTAAACATATAGATTTCTACAGATGACATTTTCTCTCTGTATTAGCTCTTGGTTAGAATTCCTTTTTCCTCCTAATTTTTTTTTCCCCAGGCATTTTTAATACCCATGAAAATCCATTTTGTATTGAAATCAAGTTGTCAAGCAACAGAATTCGGAGGGCCTTGACAGAAGGCAAAACAGGCAAAAGCTAATTCATGTATTTCATAAACTGCCTATGAACAATAATTCTAGCACATGCAGACTGAAGGCAGGCATTCTCTAAATCTAGGAAAAAAGTAACTGATTTAGTAATGGCCTAAATTAAACTTTATAAACTATTTTAAGTCTTTTTTATATATACACTGTATTTATTTTATAGGCTTGTTTACATAAACTCATATCTCACAATCAGAATATTGCAATGTCTAATTTGGTATTTTAGAAAAAGAGATGTAATTTAAATAACTCTTGTCATCTCCTTACTGCACTGTTTTGTTAGTTAAATTCTCTGCTATAATCATTTTGCTTGCCCATATAAAGATTTCTTTGCGTTCACCCCTCCCTTAAATCAGAGGATTCCTTAAAAAAGAAAAAAAAACAAAAAACAACCTCCCCCCCAAAAGAAAAAGACAAACCAACAAACAAGCAAACAAAAAATCCCAAACAAACAACAACAAAAACCCCACGTGTGCAGCAACATTCTCTAGGAGGAAAATTATGAGTTTAAAATCTATGTGCTAGAAATTAAAGGTTCTCATTGGTAGTGTATGCCCAATGCATGTCTCTAGATAACCATTTTCTAACATACCTTATCAATAAAAGCACTTTATAGCAATTGCAGTTTCTCAACCACCTAAATGTTCACAATGAGCTAGCACCAAAATGCAAGGGAACAGCATGTGTAATAAAGGCTCTGTTCCTGCAGACACCCTATTCCAGTATTTCCTTCCCGACTCCCCCAGCTCCATGCCCTCAGCTTCCCCAGCTGCAGGCTGGTCTGCAAAAGATACTCCTCCTGAGAGAAGCTCTTGTAAGTGAGCTGGGAAGATAGCTGGAGCCACAAGCCTTGTGGGACATCAATCCCTAGCCCTCTTTTATTTCGCAAACCAGAGAGCTCAGGTGGCTGCCCTTCTGCTCTTGTAGCACAGCTGACCAGCTTTGCAGGAGCAGGGGAACATTTTCAGGGACTGTCGTGCTGTAAGGTGGAAATGGGGATAGCAAATGAAGTGTGAAGAATTGCAGGGATAGCAGTTTTGCACTGTTGATGCATAAACAATTTAGGAGTCTTCCCATATACTCTATTTTTCTGCTGCTCTGGGCCTGTGAAACACCAGGAGTATGACCTCTCTTCTGACTGACAGGTTAGCTCATTGCAGATGTAACAAGCAAATGTGTTGGGAGGAATATTCCAAGCAAATATAAAAATAGAGTACTTAACTTTGGGGTAGGATGTTTGCTTTAGAGACGCTTCAGGTTTAATTAATTCCAAAACCCTGGAAGCAAGCAGGAAATCACAAAACATCGACTTTGGTGTGTTTTGTGTGTTTGGTCTGCCTGAGTCTTATGCCTGTGGTTTTTAAAGATGCATGGAAATGTTAAACCACAAACCAGCAAAAGCAGTGAAAAAGTCATTCTGAGGAATGTATGTGCTCTGTCCTTTTCCTTCCCAAAGAGAGACATGTTTTAAATTGAAAGGCCCATGCTTGAGTTCTGCAATCTGTACCATAATAGCTAACTACTGCTAGCAACACTGAATATTCAAGGACATTTCTCTGCTTTGAGGATTGGGTTGGGTAGTTTTAAGCTTATATTGTTCATATTTATAGAGCAAATGTTGTAGGGAAAAAAAAGTAGGCAACCAAGCCAAAAGAAGAAACACCCAGTTTAAATTCTAACTGATTCTTCTTATGAATCCCTTTCAGAGTTAGATTTTTCCTTCTTTATAACAAAAAGGTTTTAATTCAAAGTATTTTTTTCAATTAATTTAAAATTAGTTTCTAAACAAAGAGACAAACAAAAAACCCCAAAACAACCCTGTGCTAAGATGCAGAAGGAATCACAAAATTTAGAATTTTCTAAATTATTTTCATAATGTACTTGGACTATTGGTATTATTTACTAAATTAGATGCATAGAAATTAGGAACCTATCGAAAATTATTTGCAGACATATCTTCTAATGAAAAACTAACTTTTGGAATTTAGTACAAACATATAGGAAGCTAATGTAGTGTTTCTGCCAGCTATCTTCCCCAGGGATCAAGAAATCATGGGAACTGAAACCATTTTAAGCAGGAATTATCACAGTTTCTATACCTTCCATAAAACTAAGGACAACTGTCCCTTTCTGACATTACCCTGCTGGGTGACAGAGTATTATGTGATCCTGAAATGCTGTGACTATTAAACTCTGCAATCCTATTCTTACAGGTCACTGAAAACACTTTAAAATGGGGGTTTTTTATAGTTCAGCCACAGATAAATGAAGCAGAAAATGTCTGTGTTAGAGACTTGTCAATTAAAGAAGAAAAAAAAATCTTTGCTTTTTCTGCCCTTGTTTTGACAGATTTATTTTTATTTCTCTAGCAGAGGGGTTTTTTTAGAATTTAAAAGACTGAAGCTTATATGTGAAATTGAGACCTTCAGTTTTGAACAAGGGAATAGAATTTCTGCATAGTACAAGCATGTGAGATTTGCTACAATATTTTGTCGTCCTCTCAGTGGTAGTGTTTTACCTCTAAATTGCGTTGCCTGATGCATTAAGGAGTAAGGTACATGTGCTCTGTGCAGTTGTTTGAATCTTTGACATATAAGTAAGTATTTTGAAAAATGTACCTTGGGCCAGTGTCTACTGGGACATGCACAGGACTAAACTACAATCCACACATGAACTGCAAAGAAAAAATCCTTGTATAGATAAAGATAACCCTCTCCTCTCCTCTCCTCTCCTCTCCTCTCCTCTCCTCTCCTCTTTCAGATTTTCTGTTTCACTAATTTATAGGACATTAAAAATTAATTTTAGTAAAAACACTAACAAAACAGATATTGCAAGTGTAAACCATTCCCATGTACTGTACAAGTAGTTCACAGCTCATTATTTATGTTCTTCTGTTAATACAAAAAACCCTAAGCTTTACAGCTTGAGCGCATGGACTTCGACCTTGGGACCTAATTGACTGAGGTTGGGGTACAGCTTTCTTCCTGATTTTGAGCATGGATTGAATATGATCTGCATGATATGCACCAGTTATCTTTGCACCAGGTTGACCAGTTCATCAGTTCCCTTTACAGTGAAGAGGATTTTTAGGCCCAAGTTCACTGTTGCTGGCCACATCTAAAAAACAGTATTGCTGGAAGCACTACTTCTAAGTCATATTCTGCTAGATACCACTGCAGTCAGAAGCCCATGTGTGAGAAATTTCTTTTTCAAATTAAGGCATGAGCAATACTAAAAACAGTTACTGCAAGGTCAAGTTTCTGTAGTTTCCTATCTGCTTCTCCCTTCTACAGTGTCCTATGCACCAGTGCACTAAAACTCTAACAAGGACTGTAGGATTTATTAAGAAGAAAAATTATTCCTTTCAATGTCTGATCATGTGTATTTTCTCATATATGTTTGAAGATCCTGTGACACTTGGCAGGATTTAAAGATTAAAGTCTCACAAGAGAAGTTCCACTGAAAACATGAAGGACAAGAGACAGATTTTAGTCTGTTTTCAAAAAGCAGTAGCTAACTATAGACAGGATTTACATACACAGTTTCCTCTGTATTCTTTCAAAAGCTGGAATGACAGAAACCAAATTTCTTGCAACAGACAACTATCTGTTTCTCCTCACTTCAGCTCATTTCTATCCCACTGAGGTTATTTGGGTGCATTATCTATACATATTCTGTATTAAGATATCTGTGTTCCGCATGTTTCTCTATCAAAGAGTGAGGAAGTCATTTAATAATACTGCCTAGAGCCTTCCATTTAAATTTTCATTGCATCTGGGAAAGCTGCTAAGTGAAGGAGCATTGACTTTCTGAGATAAAAATAAACCCATAGTGCTTTAATTTTTTTTGGCAAAGAACCAGCATTTCATAATTTCATCCTTTTGGTTTGTTATGGGCTATAACTCAACTTTAATGATCTGATTCAGTGAAGTAATAAAACCCCAGCTTCACTTCAGCTCTTTTTTCTTTTTAATAGCCAGATTTATTGGTTCATACATGGCTTTTAACATCTGCAGGTCAGAAACTGTCAAATTGCTTAGACCAAGGTATGTGTTTGTTACTTGGGCACAAGTAAACACATAGATTTCTGTATTAGAATTATCAAAAGACTGATGATTATATCACTAGCATATGTGATATGACTCCGTGGCTCTCTGCCAGGTTTTCTATTTTCTTCTTAGGTACTGTCACCTGTATTTTAGCACTTAACAGTTTAATCACAACCAAAAGGACAAAGAGGTGTTTGATGAACTGATAAACATTTATCCATATGTGAGGAAGGTGAAGGAGATAATTCATTGAATATTATAGTTTAAGTTATGGTTGTTTAGGAAATTTGATAGAAATAAGAGAAAGGTCTAATATTTCAGTCAGATATAAAAAAAGAGATAAGGGGAAGACACAGAGTAAACTGGTTTACACTCAAAAATTGAGAGAGGAAGTGTAGTTGCCAATATTTACTTCCCTTGACTCATTTTTTTTTGTTTTCAATCAAATTAGGGGTCGACAGGTAGAGTAGAAGTAGAGGGGAAGGGTCATGTTCCCTGTCCTGCTGGCAGTGATTTTCCTAATGAAGCTCAGAAGTCTCCTGGCCATCTTGGCCCCAGGGGGCAAAGTCTTGGATCCAGCTTGGTGTTGAACAGGATCCACAGGGCCTTCTTTGCAAAGCTGCTTTCAGTGTGTCCTGGTGCATGAGGTTGTTCCTTCTTGCAGGCAAGACTTTGCATGTACCAAGAGGGTGGTCAAACCCTGGAACCGGAGAGGCTTCCTAGAGAGGTGGTCAATGCCCCAGCCTGTCAGTGGTTAAGAGACATTTGGACAATGCCCTTAATAATACACTTTAACTTTTAGTCAACCCTGAGGTGGTCAGGCAGCTTAGTCCAGCTGGTGATTGTCTCTTACATCTGAGATGGGGAAACAGTGACAGAGGATGAGGAAAAAGCTGGGGTACTTAATGCATTCTTCACCTCAGTCTTTAGCAGTAAGACCAGTTGTTCTCAGGATACCCAGCCCCCTGAGCTGGGAGACAGGGACCAGGAACAGAAGGTAGGTCCTATAATCCAAGGGGAATTGGTCAGCAACCTGCTACACCTCTCAGACACACAAAAGTCTATGGGGCTGGGTGGGATCCACCTGAGTGTAGTGAGGGAGCTGGCAGAAGGACTCACTGAGCCACTTTCCATCATTTACTGGCAATCCTGGCGAACCATAGCGGTCCCAGTTGACTGGAGGTTCATTAATGTAACACCCATCTACAAGAAGGGTAGGAAGGAGGATCCAGGGATATACAGGTCTGTCTGTCTGACCTCAGTGCCAGGGAAGGTCATGGAGCAGATCATCTGGAGTGCCAACAGGCAAAATGTGCAGAACAACCAAGGGATCAGGCCCAGCCAGCCTGGGTTTGTGAAAGGCAGGTCTCTCTTGACCAATCTGATCTCCTTTTATGACAAGGCGATTCACTTACCAGATGAGGGAGAGGTTGTGGATGTTGTCTACCTGGACTTTAGGAAAGCCTCTGACACTGTTTCCTACAGAATCCTCCCAGGGAAACTGGCTGCTTATTACTTGAATGGGTGCACTCTTTGCTGGATAAAAATTTGGTTGAATGTCTGGGCCCAGAGAGTGGAGGTGAATGTATTTACATGCAGCTGGCAGCCAGTCACAAGTGGTGTTCCCCAGGGCTTTGCGCTGGGGCCAGTTGTGTTTAATATCTTCAGTGACCACCTGGATGAGGGGATGAGTGCAGCCTCAGTCAGTTTACACAGGACACCAAGCTCGGTGCAAGGGTTGATCTGCTGCAGGGTAGGAAGGCTCAGCAGAGCCATCTGGGCAGTGTTGGATCCATGGGCTCAGACCAAAGGTATGAGGTTCAAAAAGGCCAAGGGCAAGGGTAGGACACCCTGTAGTCTGCCAGATCAGCTAAGGCTGTCATCAGGAAGAGGTTTATGGTGATTTCCAGGGGCCTACAGCATGACTGTGCTTTGCCTCTCTGAGGGGAGAGATCCCCACAGTTTACCTTTCTGGATATGTGTTCACATTAAGGCAAATGAGCAGCGTCACTTGACAACTTTTAGAGGCTGTTGGATTCAGTGGACTTCAGGATGCAAGGGATGTCTCCAACATCAATCAGCTGGAACTGACTTTGGTGGTCTCTAAGGCACAGGGGGCAGCTGGGGAAATTTCAGAATAATTAAGCAAAAATGTGATTAGTTGTTTGGCTCATGCCTGATCCAAACCTACTTTGTACTGCTCTAGTGATTCATCAATGTTCAGGCTTGGTATTAATGTGCATGGAACCATAATCTTAGCCTCATCAAGGCTTCCTCTGACCCTCTCCAGCAGGAAAAAGTTTTCCTGGAGCTCTAGAGGCTAAAATTATTTGCTCCTTATAGATAATTCTCTTTAGGCTTATCACCTTGCTCCACTTATGCTTTTGACATATGAAGAAACTCTTGTACTATGCTGAAGAGTAATTCAGCAGGACCAGGGAAGTGATTTTTCCTCTGTACTTGACACTGGTAAGGCCAAGTTCTGTGTCCAGTTTTGGGCCCTTCACTTCAAGAAAGACACTGAGGAACTGGAGCATGTCTAGAGAAGGGCAGTGAAAATGGTTAAGACTCTACAGCTCACTGTCCTGTGAGGGGTGGCTGAGGGTGTTTAGAATGAAGAAAAGGAGGCTCAGGGGAGATCTTGAGAGGGGGTTGAAGCTGGGCAGGGTTTGGCCTCCTCTCCCAGGCACCCAGTGACAGGACAAGAGGACTTAGTCTCAAGCTGCCCCTGGAGGGGTTCAGGTTCAGCATCAGGAAGAATTACTTCATGGAAAGGGTTGTTAAAAATTGGAATGTACCACCCAGAGAAGTGGTGGAGCCACCATCCCTGGAAGTATTCAAGAAATAACTCGATGTGGCACTTAGTGCACTGGTCTAGTTGATAGGGTGGTATTCAGTCAAAAGTTGGACTCGATGATATTGGAAGTATTTTCTAACCAAAATGGTTCTGTGATAATCATATGTCAAGAGATGAGATCATACATTCCCAAGGAAAAAAGTCATGAAGGAAAACTGCAACATGTAATTGTATTATCAATATGAAGAGGGGCTATGTTGTTTCTGTTCTTTTAATGAAGCAGTTCACTCCCCTGTAATTTCTGCTTCACAATATCCAGTTATTAAAAACAAAATAAACAAGGGCTGGGGGCTTTTTGCCTTGACTTTTAAATAACATTTCACCAATGAGGTTGTATGCAGGAGCAAGGACTGCGTACCACTGATTGTGTTTGATCTTCAGATGGTAGAATTAAATCCTAAAATCCATTTTCCTGCAGCCAGTGAAAATCATGTATTCAGCTCCTACAGTCAGCACCTGCATTTCCAAAATTAGCAAACGTTTTGAGATAGCTACACAGATATCAACAAATCATGTGTCTTGTATCTTTCATTGAGCAGTATTTTATTTTTAGCAGGCTATTCTTTTCTCTTTTCAGAAACAGAATTTCAACATAGAAGTCATAAAGACTCTCCATCTGACGGGTGTAGACACCTGTGCACTTATGCAGGCATGCATATATGCATTTAACACACATTACCCACACTGCATACAATTTTTTGTCATTCAAATAAGAAACAGAATACAACATCAGCAGGGATCTCGTTCAGTAATTGCCTATTGTTGAACACAGCACTAGGCTTTTCCCAGAACTTGTTCATGGATAATGCTCATCTACTCTGCAAGTGTGTGAGTTCTCCAGTAATTTCCATCTATGTTTTTGTGCACATCATTCTTTAAATGGAGGAAGAAACAGGCATTTTGGGAGTCCATTTTGGGGTCCATTTAACAGATTCATGTTTGAGTAATCAAAGGTTTGTAAGGTTCAATTTCCATTTAGAATTCAAAGTCAGCTTCATTCTTATGAAATAAGTATTGATTTTCTTCAGAGAAATGCTAATCAGAATGCTTCTGAAAAAGGAAAGGAAATTGAGTGTAGAAGAAAGGCTCTGTGAAAGAAGATAGGAAATTTAGTGCCTCCTCTTTTTCTGAAGGGAATATGCTTCTTGGAGCTTTGAACTTGATGTCCAAGATTGTCTACAAAGCAAAGTCTATGAAAATAAATACGGAAATTTTGGATACTTTTCTTGATATCTTGGTTTTTTAGTAGCGACATGCTTCAAACTACAGGGATTATTATAACTGCTGAAATTATGAATGCTTTTATGAGATTTAAGACCGATCCTTAAATCTAATCTCCTTTCTCCAGGAGCTTTGCATAAGATCTGGAAAATATTAGGAATTCTTGTTTACTACTTCAAGAAGATATAGGCAATTCACAGAGGTCAGGGTGAGAAGGAACCACTGAGATCAACAAGTGTTGGTCCTGGAGTCGAGCTTCTGTAGAACTTATATCTTTTGATGGATAAAGTCCTGTTCAGCCTCTCCCATCTACTCAGAGAAAGGCTTTTTTTTTCATATTACCTTCCAGAGGTCCATCCAAGCCTAATTTTTTCCTTGATGCTACGGTAATCAGTGAAAACAAAGCTAGAGTACAGAACCCAGCAGCTTCCAACTCTGCACACCTAATCTGCATCCCAGCTCCACATCAAGTTGAATTTTGGACATGCTTCACTCCTTCCTCCGTTTCCTACCTTTCCAATTTCCATTTATAAAGACCTGGAGAAAGCAGTGTGATTGAACAAGATCTAGCTTGACAGGAGCTGGTTTTGTTTAGCAGAACTAGGTCTGTCTGCTGACTGTTGCCTTAATGTAATGTATTTGAAACATATGAATTTCCCAGTGGCAGTAGCGTCAGTATTTGTAATCACAGTCAGCAGCAAAGAAGTTAAAAGACTAGAAAAATACAAACTGTAACTCCACCTCCCCTGCCACCAGAGGGCTTTATGAATGGTCTTTTATGAATGTTGTTAGCTTTCCAGCTACAAGACATTTTAAATGATGGATGAACAAAGGCATCATCTGTGCAAACACTGGGATGTTTGAACCCAGAGGAAGGTTCAATAATTAGTCATGCAGAATATTAGTAACGCCCTTTGGTCATATTCCAAGTTCCTCCTGGATTACAACACAATGTCACAAATCATCAGCTGCTGCAACTGGTGTTTTCACAAAGGAAAAGCTTCCTAGCGGTAATACTGAACCTTGGAATAATATTTAACTCTGCATCTTTCCTAAAAACTAGTAGTGTACAGGAACCATTTCATTCTACAAACAGCTTTTTCTGCTTATACTTCTGGAAAATGGACTATTATTTTTATAATCTTTCCTTTCCAGTCCTGTCACCCTTACAGAACTGAGTATGTTCAGCAGTAGAAAGTGAGACAGTTTTCTACTGTTTATGTCATCAGCATAACTACGAATAGTTAAATATGCAGAGTCCTCTCTGTTAGAGCTTAAAACAAGTACTAAGAGGTACCTTTCCAGGCCCACTGTGGGCCCTAGGCTACATGGAGGGAGGTAAATGAGGGCACAATTTGAAAGCAATGCTTTGTCTTTCACAGTCGTACACAAAGGAAGCATTTGCCTGGCAGAAAGGTTTTTGGATTGTATTGTGCGTGTAAGAAACAACATCGTTTACTTTCCAGACTCCTGGAAGGTTTGCAGAACAGATGCATAGAAAAAAATGACATTTTAGTCAGCAAGCCAAGAAAATTTGATCTAGAAATCATTGGGGTATAACAAATAGGTAACTTTATGCTGCCATTTTTTGCAAAAGCACTTTTAAAATAGGACTGCACTGTAAATCGTTTAGTCTGAAATAGAACTGGATGGTAGGGACAGTATGGAGATAGAGATTATGTAAAGAGCAATAAAAAAAATTAAAATGCCTTTCTTTTTGGCTCTAAGGTTCTCCAGCAAATAGCAGATTTCACAGTCACTGTTATTGGCAGCAAAGGCCCATATGGTGCTAAAGATACCAATACAGTGCTTCACATTACTGAAAAAAAAAAAAATCCTATTCACATAACATTCTACCTTTATACTGGATCATTGTGCACTTAGTATCACTTCAAGATAAAAAAAGCAGTTTGGGCAGACAGTTTTAAAATGGAGCTCAGTCAAGCACACTTTCCTGGATAAATCAGGCTAACTTCACTGTGCACATAGCTGAAACCTCTGTGATTAAATACTGGGTATGTACGGCAAAGCATTCTGGCTGTGACTTCAAATGTCTGTTTTAAAACACAAGCCTCCTGCAGAAAAATATTATCTAGTTAGCTAAATAAAGTGCTTGTTGAAAATCCAAAGAAAGTATTTGTGTGATAAATAAGATTGCTTATTAGCAAGCTAGGATGATTATAGCTATTTTATGAAATTTTAATTACATTATGTGGCTGCTCAAATATTGGTTTTGAACATTAATCAAGTTACTTGGGAAGCATTTCACGGAAGGGAAAATAAAAATGAAATGGCTTATTTACTTATCCCAATGTATTAAGAAAAAAGTTCAGTGGGGAAATCATGAAAAAGCCATCAGGGAGAAAGCACTGCCTAAGAGTGTTCACAGTCAATAGATGTCTAAAACAAATTTTCACTTGAATGATCCTCCAGTTCTGTCTCAGTAATATCTCCATGCTCCAGACAACATGGTATACTTAAAAAGCCATGTGTATAATTTAGTAGGTAAGTTTATAGCCTGAAGCATTAAGATCTTTTACATATTTAGGAAACCATAAGATATTCTCATGTTACTAGATAAACAAGATGTCTACCAATTTTGTTATTCAAAATATGAAGCTTGTTATGGGCTCTGAAAAATCTATAAAAATTCTTTAGTAGAAAGTTTGCAATGAAGAAAAGCGAATATAAGTCTGAATTAACTAGACAGATATGGATTGATGCTGAACTGATGTGACAAGAGCCCATGTTTTGCCACTGCATATGTTTCCTGTCTCAGTGATTTATTTCCTGTGGTAAATTGCAAAGGACAGAGATGTCACCTGAAGTCTGCTGAATTATTTCATTTTACATTTTTATTACCCTTTAGAAACATTCCAGATTTGTATTAACATTGGTGTCTTGAATAGCAATTCAAGGGCATTATCTGTACATGCAGCTTTACTAAGTACACATCAGCATTGATGGTAGCAAAAGCCTCCTGATGGTGCTTCATCATAGACCTCCACAAACTCACAGCTGTATTCAACAGAGCCCTTTGCAAAGATATTCAGGTGAGCATCTCTCCTGTGCTGCATGACCTAGCTCTGCTTTTCCCTCATCCACAACTGGAGTTATGTGGGAAAAAAAGTCTTTTCCCTTCACTTTCTCCCTTGTGGAAACTGAATAAAGGCCCAGCATACTTCTGCCCTGTCAGCCCATGAGCTGCAGCTTGTGGTTTCCTCAAGTCCAGAAGGAAGAGGGAAAGGACAGAAACAAGGCAGCAGATGCTGTTTTGCATTTCTGTCCAGGTGTATGAATAAAACATGCCTTGGGTCTTGAAGTTGGTGCTGTAGTACACATGCTATTTACTCATCAGGAGCCCCAAAAGCCATTGCTTCATTCAGTTACATTCACATCACACCCTTGGACATCCTTTTCCAGCCAAGGGCTCATTTAGAAACTACAGTAGGACACTGTTTGTACTAAAGGGGTGGGACAACATGCAGTCAGAAATAGAGCTAGTTACTTTACAGTACTTTGATTTCAACTTAAAAGAGCAGTGTTTAGCTTTCCTGTGTAAATAGCTCTGCAAAGGTGGTTGTGGGGCAACAAAGGTGATGAGAAAAATAACATTAAGGAAAGCATCATAAATTTTATTACATGATAAAATCTAAACTATATCAAAGTTATTTCTTAAGCCATTTCTGTAGTTTTATTTTGAACTAGTTGATATTTTTATACAAATTGTATGTTTTAATGAAGAAATTGTAGCACTATATTAGACTTTTGGCAATGATAATTCTCTTTTGTTGCAAAATGTAATTCAGTGTTCTTCCCAAAGTTTCACTTGTATTGTGCAATACATACCTTATCAAGATAAAATATTTCTACGTATTGATAATAATTTCAGTACTAATATCTGATATCATTTGTGGCATTTCTTTTCTATTTGGACAAGACAAAATGCCTGAGAAGAGAAAAAATAAAGTGCAACAATATGAGGTATGAGGTACAGATAATCAGATAAAACTTTGAGTCTGAATATTTTTGTTGCAGCAAAGGTTGAGATAGCATGCAAACCCAAGAGACAACCTAGGTATTCTCAGCATGTTTTATATAAATATTACACCCAGAAAGCTCTGACTATCTAATCTCTATCCAGGGGCTGACTGTCAGCTGCTTGTGTATGTAGATCAAAATATTATCCAGATCACTTCTAAACTGTTGCCCATTTCATGCTGCATTTTCATTAAATATCAGCTCAGATATTTTCTACTCTTAAAAATAGTGGTATTCAGGATTTAACATTTGTATCACGAAAGCATGAATATGGTCTAGATGTACAGTGGGGATAGTGTCTCTATGAATCTCCAAATACACACATTCATTTTACTTCTAATTTATACAAATTGCCTTTAACTGACTTAGTAATCAATGATCCTTTTGGGTCCCTTCCAACTCAGCATATTCTGTGATTCTGTGAAATATTCATCTTTCTTAAGAAGCCTTACCTAGCTTTAACCATGCAAAAAAATATTTTGCACCCTCTGTGTAAGCTTGTCTCCTTAGTGGATTTTCAATTCCCAACATAAAAGTTTTGATTCTTTGAGATCCAGTGAAAATTTTCTTGCTTTTGTTGATTTATTTTTAGTCTAAATTGTTTACTTGGGTATGTCAAGCAAAGTCCACATATTTTCCTGGATTATTACCACTGACAATTTTGATTGCAGGAGGTGCAAAAGTTTTGAGCACTTCTGTGTATGTGTGCTTCAGCTCTTCATATACCTATTTAGACAAAGTGAAGCATGATAAATCTTACAAGGAACAGTAAAATAGATTTACTGAAGACTGCTGAGGGCTATGCAGCATTTCATAATTTTCAAAGACGCCATTAGAGATAGTACTTGTTCCATTGCATTTCAGCAGGGTATGTCTTAAATTAACTTTGAATAGAGGGACACTGAGGGAAAGGAAAGACCTTCAAAGAAAATTAAACTTTCAATGCAAGGACCATCCAGGTCCAAGGACATCCACATTTCTGTCTTTTGCACTTTTCAAAGTTCAATTGAATAAGAATTGAGTAAGAGCATTTTATGTTCAGATAATTATGTAATTATTTTGTTTTATAATACCTTTTATTCTAAAGAATCCCATGAAACTTCAATAACCCTACAAAGGAACTGGGAGATATTTTGCTGAAGGATAACAGCTGGAGAACAAATAGCTTTCTGCCAAGTCAAAGTTTCAGGATGTAAAAAACTTTCTCCAGTCTTATCCTCTCATTAGATTAGTGACCAGTGAACTTAGATGAATTAGAAAGACTGATTTCATAATCCGTGTACTTTAACCTATGCTGCCTTCATTCCAAATGAAATTAATAACCGGAGAGGAAAGGAAATTGCAACCTCTCCCATTGGAGCTATTCTACCTTGGATAAGTAATGAACCCTTTCCTTGGAAAGGAATTTGAGCCTTTACTTCCACAATCCAAGATAGCTCTCTAGCTTCCGAGACCTAGAATTAATTTATTTTATGTTTTCTCTGCACTAGTGAGTGTTTAACTGAACATATTAACTAGAAAAGACATCAGCAAGAGAGAGATTGTCAGAACTGATTGGAAAAGGAATACTTCCTTGCTTTTATTTTGGTGCAAAACCTAATCTTTGCCCTCAAAATGTTCTTCCTATAACCATTTTATCAGTGTGGTTGGTTGACCCTGGCCATTAACTCACCACTCACCCAGTCACTTATCCACTAGTCCTCAATCAGAATGGGGACAACAGTTTGAGGAGCAAAAGCAAGAATGCTTTTGGGTCAAGAGAAAGACAATTTAGTAAGTGATGGAAAGATTAAGAAAAAAAAAACAAGCCTAAAGGTTGAAAAGACAATCACTTCCCATGCCACAGGCAGACAGCTGCACAGCCAGTCTCCAAATATCTCTGAGGTCAGCGATCCTGGCTGTGTCCTCTCCCAGCCTCTTGCCTGCACCTGGCCTACTTGATAGTGAGGCAACATGAGAAACAAAGAAAGTCTCAGTGCTGTGTAGGCACTACTCAGCAATAGCTGAAGCTGGTGTATTATCAACACTTTCAGTCTCAAATCCAAAACATGGCACTATACTATCCTGTATCTCCAAACATTCCCCATCAAATTGGTAAAGTCTCAGTTGAACTGAAATTCAGTAGCAGGTAGGCACTTCAGTATCTAAAGATACTTCTGTATCTAAAGGTAAGTTTAAGTGGTATTCCTTTTTAAGGTATTTTCCAAAACAGTGTGGGCCTCTGAGATGAGAGAGCTGTGAGCCTCGGTGGCTTCCTTCCCAGGCTAGATTTTTATCATTAAGCTAATGAAATATACTAATAAAACAACAGAAACCAAGATAAACACTTATAAGTCCTAAAACATAGAGTCAAACGAATTGCTAATCTGCAAGAGTCTTTGGCCTGGAGAAGTTCTTCTTTGAGATCTTCCCTCAGTTGGTTTAGATGTCCTAATATTCCACTAATATATGAAACCTGGACATGACCATCTCTCCCATTTGACATTTATAGGGTTTCATGTGCCTGAATTAACATTTTGAATTCTGGTGCAGTACCAGCACACTTATTTTGCAAAGTGACATTCAAATTGCTTCCACTTTGTTGTCCCATGAAGTAGCCTCATTTCCATTTTAAGTTGTCTACCCTGGAGTAAAATTATCTATTTCAACATCTCCTCCAACTTGTTTTTTGACAAGAGTCATTGTATTTCCTTGAACTAATTTCAACAGGAATTGCTTTTAAATTGTTTTTGATTATTCTGTGCACCTTTGTCGAAAAAAGAAACATTGATGTAGTGTGCCTAAAACACTTGTTATTGAGAATATTTTAGCTGAAAATAGAGAAATTCAAAGAGTGAAAGAGATGGCATCTAGAAAAAAGGAGACATGGAAGGACGTGGAGGATTAATCAAGATTCACATTAAAGAAAGTGTTGTCCTATTTACTAATTCCATTCCAAACTCCGTTTCTTGAAGAATGACATTTTTCATCTGTCCTTACATTTTCTCCACTTGTCTGGACAAGGCAGTGGAAGGAAAATAAGATTGTATCTTATGATAAAGCAAAAAAAATTCCAAGACCGTTGTGCCTGTTCACGTGTTAAAGATTCATATTTGATCCTGCAGTTTAGGTGGAGTGTGACAGTTAGACGACCTTATTTCAAGAAAATTGGGGGAAAAGGTTGAACAAAATGGTCTTAGTAGCTTTTTATGCTACCTTAAGCTTCTAAACCCCTTCTAAATATCCTGTCATGATGAGTTCTTATGCCTTCAAATTTGAAGGGGCTGCACTTACTGCCTTTTGAATTTCCTTGCATGACCTAAAGAAAGATGAGGCAGCTACTAGCCCAATATATTGTATTTATTGGAGTAATGGACACTTTTCCAACAGCACTGCTGTATTTGGTCTCTAGTGCAGTAGTCATTCTCCTTGTAGAAAAGAGAAAATACTGTGCTCACTCACTCAGATGGAAAGGGAACTTCTTAATATAATTTCTTTAGGCAGCATGGGATGGATACATGCATTGTAACTTAGTCAGAAAGAGCAAACAGCATCAGTGATTCAGCATATGCTTCTTCTTAATCATGTAATTTATTCCCCTTGTAGTAGTTACATTTTAAACCAGCTTCACTTCCTGATCCTCAAGGACAATATGAAGTCTTATCCCTCTTATATTATATTACTCTGTTGAAAGGACACCTATTTTCTGTGTAAGAATGTGGGTTTTTTTCAAAATCATGAGAGTTTCTAGGTTAAGCCCCTGTATTACACATGCATTTGCTTTTGATATATAGTCATATGCTGTATCTCTTCTGAGAGCAGCTGATTTAATAAACATACTTTTATTTTCTGAAGAAAACATCTTACCAAACCAGGAAAAGCAAAGCCTTTGAAAGAGTTGCTTAGTTTTCTGCAGCATGTCATGGAAGGAAAATGCCAGGCCATCTATCACTCCTGCCAACTCGACTGGATCAAACCATTGTGGGCAAGCATTCAGTACTTAGCAGAATCACTTTGGCGGGTACTGATTGGAGCTGTTGATAGTCCTTTTGCTGAGAAAATCAGAAAATCAGTATGGGGAGGTAGATCAGATTGCGCATGGCTCTCTCTACCACCTCAATTGGTTTTGTTGCAATTCTGTCTAAATCACATGCTTTTTTCCACACTCCTTGCTATTTCAGTTTTTATTGTGTTCTCTGTTGTAACTTGTAAGGTGTTTTACTGATATTAAAGACCCATTCCATATAGATCTAATACATGAATCAATTCAGTATTACTTAGTCAATTATCAATGAAACAAGAATTAAGAGAATCTTGGCCACTACAATAACAACTTGCTTATACTTCTTCCAAAATAATATTTACTGTAAAGATAAAGGACAGTATTTTATTATACTAGAATTTTTATAGAAACAGTGTTTCAGCAGATTTTCCACATAGTAAGGGTTTTCTTTGTTTCCCTATACTCACATTTTTTCTCTTACAGGCTCCTTAATTTTTCTTCTATCACAACTTCACTCATTCATACAGCTCAGTTCAGGGTTGTCTTCAGTATTTATGGCTATATTTCATATTGTGTGTTAAATTTAAATGTATTTTCTATAAATTCTCAAACTCTATATAGGTTTGTTCAGATTATTTATATTCTTGTCTGGACAGTCATCTTCCTTTTGCAGGACTTACATTTAAATGAGAGATAAAAATATATGAACGGACTTTCAAAGATGCTGAGCAGCCAATGTTTCTGTTGCCTTCAACAGCAGCTTTGTGCAGGTTCTTCAAAAGACCTGGCATTTGGGTCCTAGTTGAAGAAGTGTTTTACTACAAGTTATTAAAAATTTCAAGACTGTACAGATGTAGTATTTGAATGTTAAGATACTCAAATAGGTGACTCTTGTAGTTTGAGAAGGAGGGTGATGCAATACATGTCTTCAGCAACTACAGTAACCACCAGAAATGAAATGGTGTTTTTTATTTATGTGAAGTTGGAAGGTGGATGGGGTTTTACTGTGTATGTGTAAAATAAGTTAGTGTTATTGATAGACCTATTTTTGACATCTTTTTGTTGTTCATCTTGTTTCTCTCCATTTTGTGGCAGCCCTTGACAACCAAAATTGGTTTTACTTCATCCATCCTTCATATCAGAGATATGAAATAGCAAGTACTGACATGTCCAAGACAAGTTTATCTATGTGATATCACTTCTCTTTCATTTTGATCTGGAGCTTTGTTTTCATTCCACACTCATCTTCACTCCCAGTGAAGAGACAGACACAATGCCATAGTTCTGATGATTGAATACAAAAAACTAAATTCTGTCATCAGTTATGCCTCATCTAGCTCCAATGATGAAACACATTTGAAAACATGATTTGAGTTCCATTTCAAAATATGGTTTTTCTAAATGTGTTTCATTTCCAGTGTGCTTACTTAAAGCTTACTTACTTACTTTAACTTTGATGAGTTTTTGTTTTGATGTCGGTCTGTGTATGCCAAACAGATTGTTAAAGTTGTAACCTATTGTTGAAGTCATTGTATATATATGAAGGAATCATTATATATTTCATATATCATTATATATATCATATATGAAATATATCACTATTTCTTCTTCATACCTAGACTCTTTAAGGCCGAATTTTTAAAACAGAACATGTTTGTGTAGCTGCGTGTTTGTGTGCATATGGCAAAGAGCAGGAGATAGAAACTGATCTACTATGCACTATATGACTGATGATAAATACTACTAAATTTCTCATCAGTGAAGATCTTTCTCTTTTCAGACACTAACATTACCACAATCACAAATTTTTTTTTTGCAACTTTTTCAGATAATTCAGCAGGAACAAGTGGGCTTAGGTACCACTAGGTACTATAAACAGGCTTAAATTTTGCTATATGTTCATACCACATGTGTTCAGTGTCAGACTCAAAGGGATTGGGGTTTTTATTCTTTTTTTTTTTTTTTAATTAATGTGGGGAAAATTAAATTCATCCTAGTAAAATCATCAGGTATAGTCTCAAAATTTAAATTGCATTAATATCAGTCATCAGTAATCAACCTCTGTATGAGTGAAAATCATTATGCTAGATGTAAAAGAACTAGTTTGTGGCATTGTATTTTTTTAGTAATTCATATCATAGCATAAAGTTAATTCAGGCAGATTGTACATCCAGGAAAAAAAATTAAAAGTTTCATCAGAAGTTACTGAAAGAGAAATTGACCAACCTACAATATAAGTAGGACAGACAGTAGGAAAATGCCTTTGCAGCAAGTTGAGGTTTTGGGGGTTTTGGGTCGGTTTTTTTTTGAAGGCAGGGGTGTTGTTCAATAAAGTTAGGCTGTATGCTATATGCTGATGTGAGCACATATGTTTGTATTTCACTTTACATTCAAGTGAAGGCAAGTATAATTTTTCTATTCCTGTGCCACAGATCACTTGAATAATAGATGAAAGACAGATAGAAAAACTGGCATTTATTTTAGACAATTTTATCAGGAAACAGTAGCATTTATTTCTTGCTGTGTAAGAGAATCACCAGGGAAACACAGTAAATACTTAGGCAAAGTTTGTTAGCCCTGATCTTGCTCATATCTATGCCATTTGTTTAGCATAAAGTTAAATAAATAAAATATTTACAATTATTTTATTCTCATTAAACCACTCCTCCTGGGATTTTTGCTGTTGGAGGAATTCCTTTTTGGCTCCATGGGTGCATTCCCACGGATGCATTCCCCAAGTCACTTAAACTATGTTTTACCTTCTAAAGGAAGGCGAAAGAATAGATATGCAAGATATACTTTAGTCAAATAGAGAAGGTAGCTGCCTGCAGTGCTTCTGGAATTACTTCAAGAGGTCCACTGTGCTAATTTATTATGGATAGTAGATTGAGTATGTGCAAGAAGCAATGCAATATTTGTCACCTAATGACCCTTATATTTTACTATGCTATTTTAAAAAGGTCTGGATGGTATAAATATAAAAAAAATATTTAAGCTTCTATCTAAGCTTGTATTGCTATTCATTCATTACATAATTAAATTTGCTTTAAACAAGACTGAGGGAGGTATATTGGTAATCTATATTTTTACCTCTTTAGTAATAATCTTTTCCTTGTCAGTATTTTAATGAATTGCAATGTGAATGTTTCCTTGAGCTTTATTTTGCATGTTTGGAAACTATCATTGACTTTTTTCCCAATTTGTTACTTGTCATTTTTAATCTAGAAAATGCATCAGAAATGTTTTTTACTTTTACTCTAGAACCGTACTGATCAAAACTTTACATTTTTGGACAATCACTATGCTTCCAGGATTGGCAAGGAAAACTAGGTTTTCTGAACAGTTTATTTTCAAATGCGACAAAGACTTCCACATACACAGTAAGAGAAAAGGGAAAAAAATATAAAGGTCATCTAGATAAGTACGATTGCAGTAATCATCCTGTAGCCTTTTAGCTCTCTGGAGTTCTTGGCAATGCAGAGCTGTGTATTGTGCCTGTATTTGTTAAAAATACTTTGGAAGACATGGAAGCATTCTAATTATTAAAGCCTAATTTCTGCAAGCACCAGGTGTGGCAGGCACCATGTGATGAAAAACATATTCCATATTTCGAAATGTCATGAGCTCTCATGATACAAAGTTCAAGTAATATCATCTGTGGCTTTAGGTGATGATAGAAATCCATACGGGAAATTTTATAATTGCTACTCTCTTGGTGCTTTATAGCATTGCAAGGATTGCTGAAATTACAGATAAAGATATATAAACATGTATCTACTTTTATATATATATATATATATATATATATATGTATGTATGCAAAGCCACACACTTGTGTGTGTGTGTTTATAGTTTTTTGTGCTGATGAATTTTATGTTTAGGAAGATACATGTTTGCTCTTGGATCATCTCCCTTAACCAGATGGTATCTTTGTGATTGTTGTGACACTTCATTGTTGCTGCCTGCTGATGACTCACTGAAGGAAAATCCCAGCACACCCAGTAGGAGAAAGTACGGCTGCTTGGTGTTCTTTGCTAGATCTAATTTTCCAACAGAATTTCAACAGATGTGACAATTTTGCTGAAATGTTGTCAAAATAATAGCAACAAGTTGACAAATCAAATCTGGCTCATGTTCAGTCCCCTGGTATTATACTGGTTCATCTGCAATAACAAGGGAATTTATATCAGTGTCATCCTTGACAACTTGATCATTTTAGATGGCACCTTATCAATTTTTCATCCTTCTCTATGCCTTGCCTTTTTTTTTTCTTTTTCTTTTTCCGCTGTATGCTATTCTCTCTGGTATTTTTTTGCAAATAATTATTACCAAGTGATTCTTAATCCCCAACTGGAAGTAAAGAAATACAATGAGGAAATCATAAGCATAGGAACTTCAAATCTGATATCACGATGTGAAGGAAACTAAGCTTTAGTAAAGAATTTTCCTATTTTGTGCTATTTACAAAAGTAAAACTGGTAACAGCAAGACCAAATATACCCAATACATGCAGTGGTGGAGTTCCACACTTGAAAAATGCCAACGACAGATCTTTAGGAATGCAGTCTGGCTATGGCATCTAATGAAATATGGTAAATATGCTTTGTGAGAGAAGATATTTTGCTTACTCCACAAAGCATTTCTATCTTGTGTCTCCATGATGAGAATTTCTTTGTGAATCTTTTTCCTCTTTCACCCTAACGGAACTGATTTTGACAAAGTTTTTCCTGAAATGACACAAGGTAAGGGATAGAAAACAAAAGGATGGATGGCTTCTTTGAAGAATAACTGTAACTTTGAAGAATAACACAGATCCCTGCTGTGTCGGAATCTGAACCCAGAAGAACAAAAATTTCACTGTCCACTGCCTGAATAAGAGATTTACAATACATTCTCTGCTTCTTAGCTTTTTAGATGTTCTATTTTATAAGGAAGATAAAAAGTCATTAGGCAGAGGCAAAAAACCCCTTACTTCATAAAACTGGTGGTCATGTGGGATTTGAACCTTAGACTTTCAGGCTGAGCATCTCAGGGAGCTCTTCACTTGCTTACAGGCTCAGCTACTCTGTGTTGTGTTGTACAACTGCTGAATTCTCCAGACCTTTGTTAGGGTGAAATTATGAGTCATAAAGGCTCTGTGTGAATGTACAAATTCACAACAGCATATTTAAATGACTAAAAGGATATAAATCAACCAAAACCCTCTACATAAAGTACTGTTAGTTAATCAATAAGGTATTAGATAATCAATAATGTAATCAATAATTAATCAAAGTATGAGTGGGATGCATATATTGGGAAGAGAACAGAGCTTTTCTTTCTTTTTTTTCTCTGCGCATGTTGTATTAAGATTTCAATGTGAATTTTGTTATTTGTGGGTAAGACAATCCAAACACCAGCCTGAAGTATTGCCTGGAATCTTTGCCCAATGCAATTCACTTTTGAAAAGAGACTACTGCATTTACAATCATGTATTTTTTTATTTAGTAAAGTCAATAAGTATTTATATGAATCCGTTCTGGTAAGCTATAACTATTCTGCTGTCCATCCAGGTCTCAGCGCATAAACATCAGAATCAGAAAATCCCTAATGGGTACCTTTGTTGTCACACTCTACAGGCAGGTTAAGGGCTGAATAGCCATTCCTATTTCACAGCCATAGCAGTAGCCTGTTCTTCTTGAGTGATCCACCTTTTTGCAGCAGTGAAAACGGAATGAAAATTTTTAAAGAAAACAAAAAGTAATGATGACAAATCTGACTGAGGCAAAAAGTATGCTGTGGAGAAGCTAGTGGATTTTAATGTCAGTGTTCTGCACTCAGACAATGTAAGACAGGAATGTGAAAAAAATATAGGTATGTAGACAAATTGACCATCCACATTAGGAGTAAAAATTAGTAGGAACTTGTTTAATATGTGGTATAATCTCTGTAAACAAATAAAAAGCTAGTCCTCACAGCTCCTAATTTATTACTGTGTAAAATAATAGTTTTATGCATAAAATGCAAATGAAGATTCAGAATAGATCTGGTACTTACCTTTCTACAACACAGGGGGTAACATCAAAAATATCCTTTACAGTGGTCTGGCATCTCTAAATATCATTGCAGTGTACCATTTTCTGTACATCATCTTCTGATCAACTGAAGTAAATATGATTGTGACTAGGTTGTGTGACAGTCAGCTAGAGGCAGCATACTAACAAAATTTAGGGGGGAAAGAAGGGATTAAATTAGAAAAAATTAATCTAAAATATTTATTGTGGTCCAAAATAAGGATCCTTACCCTTTCCATATACAGCATCCTTCCCTCTTTTTATAGTATTAATTGGAAAATGGAGTTTGAAACATGTCAGACATACTGATTAAAATGTTTATAATGAAATATCATTATATTTTAAAAAATACATAAGAACAGATTTCGGTTAAAATTCGTTCTTGAATTTAAGTCAGATTAGACTTTTACTACAGTCACAGGTGGCACTGTGGGCAGCATTATTATCCCTGTCTCCGAGAACTTCCAAAAGCCAAAGAGGAGAGCGGGCCCAGTACTAGAGTTTCATGCTCATTGTGCTGTGTTTCACCACTAGCTCTGTGGAGAATCCATAAATAGCCTGGTGTATTTGGGCATTGAATAAAATTTCCAAAAGTGTTCCAGTGGCTTGAAGCTTAATCTCTCAAAATTGAATGGGTTTTAGATTCCTAAATGACTTTGATTTAGAACAGTTAAGCTTCTGAATGGTTTTGTAGAATTTTTCATTGGATATTTTCAAACATTTTCTCCCCTTTTTATTTTGTTGTGCGTCACCCTCATGACAGAAATATCACAGACAGGCCATTAATAGCAACTTAATAACAATTGCAGTGAGGGTGGAGCTTTGCAGGAGCTCCAGGAGTAGAACTACAGTTTTGCAAAAAACCATTTTAATTGTCTTCATCCCAATCAGCTGGAAATACTGCTGCATTAGTTCTACAAAGTTCCTGAAATATATCAAACTAAAAGAATTACATGTACACAGCTGATAGATTGTTACAGAGCTCATTTAAAAAAAAAAAAAAAAGAAAAAGGAAAGAAAAAGAAAACAAGCTTTCTCTTGAGAGCAATGGGTTTTATATTCCTTAGAGGAAAATAAAGATACGTGGAATGAAAGGCAATTCCTCCCATGAGGATGAGTCCCTCTTTTTTACTTCTGAATTTGGTTTGGGTTACAGTTGGATTCCATTTTCCCTTCCTCTCCTGGTGAAGATTCTCACTCTTTAGATCCCTAGACCCATCCTTCACTGCTGAAGAGGTTTTTCTGTAAATGCAAATTACCTGATAAGAGGGGGGTTTTTTTTGTTATGAGGCATCTGAGGAGCAAAGTGTCTTTGTGCTATACGGTATAAGGATTTGTGTTCCTGCTCTGTTTTTGAATGACCTTTTCACAAATAATTTCAAAAATCCAGTAATTTGTAGATCATCTCTCAGTTTCATAATGTAGCAGGGATTTTTACTATATGTTGTTTTATGGTACTTTACATGAAAGAAATGTTATAAAAGCAAATAATCTAGCTTTTTTTTTTTT
>VYXC01005418.1:834398-993006 GCA_013397175.1 Platysteira castanea
AAAAAAAAAGAATCAGTGGCTTTTCAAAGCTGAGCATCAGTACACATCAGCAAGTCAGCAAATTACTTATCCAATGTTTATATAAGGGTGTTTTGTTACCTACATACTAGAATTATGTTCTGCCTTTTCCTTTAAAAAAAAGATAGACTGATATCTGTAGGATTACCATATATCCATCTCTTTTTTCCAAAGTAACAGAATGTCATTTGTGACTAAATTCTCAGGTGATTTTCAAATACATTTGCTGCATTTTCTTAAGGTTTCAGTCTGCGATAAAATTATGGTGCATATCAATCCTTACTACAGTACAGCAGAGAATTTTGGTTCAGACATCCAGGTTCTTGCTGTGATGAAATTTATATGTTACATGAATCATATGTATATATGGCAACAGAAGTCTCAATGGGACTGAAACACGTTTCATTCAGACAGAACGTTCACAATGTCTGTCCCAGTAGTTTAGCAAGGCCACTGCTGAGTAGTACAAATGATAACATTGCCCTGTTTGCAGCTCAGTCAAATCCAAACAGATTTTCCCAACGATAGCCACAGATATTTTTCTAATCTCTTCCAAATTTCAGATACTATACACAAGCAGTAGAAGTATACAAAAGACTGCTTTGAGGATCTTTAAAAGCCAGAAAAATGTTTGCAATGCCAAGGGTTGGGTGACCTCAATAGGAGGTCATTTGACTGCCTGTTACAACTACCAGTCAGTAAA
This sequence comes from Platysteira castanea, assembly GCA_013397175.1. Taxonomy (NCBI): domain Eukaryota; kingdom Metazoa; phylum Chordata; class Aves; order Passeriformes; genus Platysteira; species Platysteira castanea. Next base: position 835,120 of record VYXC01005418.1, read on the forward strand.
ATGAATGTCATTTTCCTGTCAGGACATATATGGTGATCTGATTGTGGGGGTTTTTTCACTTAATGGTTAAATCACTTGCTTTTAATATTAATTTATTATTAAGGCTTCTGAGATGATCAACAAATGTAGGATAGATTACATATACAAAGAAACAGGTTCAGGGACTATTCTCTACCCCACAGAGGCTGATGCATGGCGTAGCTCATGCCATAGGCACTAAAAGTACCATTTGTGAATAGATATTGTCTGGTAAAGCTGCAGGCAATACAAGCCATAGTTATGGCTCAGCACTCAGCAGCTGTGTTTAACCACTGAGCAAGCTGCCATTTGTGCCAGCCCTCACCTCCCCCAGGCTGAGGTTGTGGCACAGGCTGTGACACCTTGCTAGAGCCCTCCTTAGGATGGGCCAGGGTGATGTGCTCGGGGCTCCTCATCTCCCAGGTGTCCAGATCCCCTTCCTACCCCCATGCCTCAGTTTCTCTAGAAACAGAAAAAGCTTCTGGAATCAGTGATAGAGATGTCACCAACAGATATTTGTGATATCCCAAGTCAAAGAATGCATCAAAGAAAAAGTTCTTCTAGATTTTTTTTTTTCCCAAAACAATGCACAGTTAGTTGAGAGCACTTTCATGGGTCTGTAACTAAATAAACCCATATACATGAAAACCAAGGAGAAAAGATGATATAACTCTTAAGGTTATAATTTAAATATAAAACCAGATGTGATGATAAGGCAGAAACTCTCCAGCACTGGAAATGCCACACAACCTTAGCTTGATGACTGTTATATAAAAAATCAACCATTTCTTACCCATATGAACTGGAATTTTAAAATATAAAAACTTCAGCCATATATTTTATTGTTAGCTACAGGATTTGCTCAGTTGTAGGTGAGACCTCGTGGTTTTTCATTATTTGCTGTCCCTAGGACCTCCTTTCAAGAAAAACGGAACATTAAACTCAAATGTTACCACAGATTAAGCTTGGTCTGAATCAGTGATTTAACTGAGGAGAAGTTGTATTAGCTCTTCAAATAATGAAAATGTTCATGAAAATTATGCTATGTGGGTAGTCTGTGAGAAATCACATTTTACTACAAATGTGAAAGGTAGTTATTTCTCCGAGCACACACTATTTGCATTAGTCTAATTTCCAAGTTTGAGGATTTTTCACATTTCTTGGTGTTTATTTTAAACTACTCATGTATTTTTAACAAAATCTGTTTAAGAAATCTCTCAGATGTCTGAAGAACTCCTGTAAAAATTTTGAGTTATTGACTACAGCAGCTTCAGGGTTTTTTCAAATTTATTTTCATCATCAGTTGGGTTTTCTAAGGACATCAAGATGTTGATCATTCCGACTGAAGTTTTCTTTTGCATTTTCTATTTCTCTGGGTTTTGGGGAGAAAAAAAATAAAAGGAAATGTGACTTGAATGTTTATGTTACATAGTGGTGTCATAAGTATCACAGTTTGTGGAGACTGACATAGTACTTGTGAGTAGCTGATGGGTTATAATCACAGGTCAGGTTTTTTGTGGGTAGGATGTGCATCAGAAGGTTGTTATTTAAACTTAATATTGAAAATGGAAGAGGGGGAGGAATTACTGTCTCATTCATTGGCTTGGAGATTTTGAAACAAATTATAAGGGAAAAAAGGCATTATTTTTTTGCTGTCAGGAAGTGAATCATCTATATAGCAGGTATTTCCTGGGGTGTGGATCAGTTTGGTCTAAGATCAGAGGCATAAGACAGAATGAAGTCAGTATTTTTCCAAGATATATGGTAGCCTGGATTCACTTAAAAAGGAAACTTGTAGTTCTCCTTCTCTTCTTCTCTTCTCCATTTATCTTCACTTAAAAGAGTGTTGTGTATTGTATCCAGTGAATGTATCCAGGACTGGAACTGGAACACAGTCAAAATACTGGATTCAGAAGCAAATAGGAATGCTAAATCTCCATGTCAGCAAATATCTAACTCAAGCCAGAAGAAATTTCTTTTAAAACAACTTTGGCGGCCTCTAAATTATTATGTTTTGTATAAAATGTGCATGTGTACAATCTTCCCAAACTTGAAAGCTGAGACGTAAGCCATAACTTGCTGGCTTTCCTGTCATCCCCCTCTTCAGTAGTGTTATGACAACAATCAGGGTGAGACTGGTTGTGTCAAATGGCACAAGATTCACCATCAGCTAACTTCGCAAAGTTTGTTCTGCTGTATATGGAGACCCTTAACATTTCCAGAAACTGGCACTGTAAATTGTAGTCCTTCCTTTTTCAGGCTCCTTGCTCTTAGAAAATAATTATTTTGCTTGGGTTTTCTATGAAGAGTGAGCAGTTGTCCTTGCTCTAGAAAAATGGGAAGCTGTAGAGCATGTGCAAGATTTTCTGCTTCAGTCTAGATGAATTAATCTTGTTTCTAGATATTCTGCTAAGAGATTCTTGAAGTAACTCTTGTAAAGCTCTGTCCAGAAATTGTGCTCAATCCCATTTTTGTGATTTTTTTTCCAGAAGCAAGTTCTACAGTGATAGAAATGCTAAAACTGAAGGTGATTAAAATCCTTTCAGTTTTCCATAGATGGGACTAGTACGACAAAATATTTGGTAAGGGTGAACCAAGAAGGCATTTAATGCTGAGAGATATATCAGTGTCTCTGGGCTTTTTATTATTAATCATTATTAAATTGTGTTATAAATGGTCATATTTTAACTCCAGCTGTAAAATGAGACAGCTTTCACACCTTGCTCCATAATTCCTAGTCAGCTAACCTAGAAGTGCTGGTTTAGTGTTTCTTAATCCTTCCCCATCAAATCTCTTCAAACCTGAAATAAAAAATCGATTAAAATTCATTATAGGAAACTTAGTATGTTCAACTGCTCTTCAGCTGCTCTCTTTGAAAACATTAGCATATGACATAATGCACCTTCTTTCACTCAAGATGTAGCCAAGTTCCTGCTTATCTACATGAGGTGGCACTGACACCTGGCATAGCTTCAGGTGTGGGACGTTAGAGTCTAGCAAACAGATGCGAAAATTGAATACAGAAATTGTTACAGGAGTGGAAGGAACATGTGTTGTAACATCTTGGCAAATATTTTATCTCATTTTCTTTTCTGGTTGCAAGCTGTGCAGGAGTTACAGCAACCATAGTTTTTTATCCAGGTTTAAACATTGAAAGATAAGATGGGGTGGGAAGGAAGGGGAGGAAGGGTTTTTCTCCTATCATTGCACAAATGATATTTCATCTTTCCTAGTAAATAAAGTTACAGGGTATTTCAGATAATTTTAGAAGTAGATCAATGGCATTCACTGGCATTTCTGTTTCATGAGATCTTGATTGGTGTTACTGATTGGAAGTCAGGTGAAGAAATTGTATTTTGATGGCAGTCAAAATACACATGTTCATCTTTGATTAAAAGATGTAAGTTATATGAAATTTATCTACTAATTCACAAAAAATTTACCAGTCTATTCTCTGTTCCCAAGTATGATCACTTTATTACCATGCTGGAAGTTGGAAATGCTTGAGGAAGCAAGCATCAGACCCCATTTTTAACTGTGGACCAAAACTTCCTGTTGTCCATCTGCACAGAATAGAAACTCTTAAGTCACTGCGTCTAAGAGTTAGCAGGGTGAAATATATACATAAAGAAATAACATATAGTTAATGTTTAGCAGTTTTCCCATGGTATATCCTTCTCCTTTTTACATTTGAAACTGTGCATCAATATCCATTATTTAATGAAATTGTCTGCTATCACCAGAATTTGAAATTTTGAGCTGTTGAGCTGATACACAGCAAACTTGAAGATTTACAGTATTTACCTAGCACTTTATAATTTCTTGGAGTTTCACTTCAAATATTTGACAAGTACTTCTGTACAATGGTAGATGCTATGGAACTGGGGCCAAGACTTTAAGAAACAACAATCTTTGACGCGCTTTATGGGTTATTTTTCCTAGTTATATTCTGATCCCATCAGTTTTGATTTAGGACTTCATTAAATATTAAACTGAAAGAATTTACTTTTAAGTTTCTACCTAGTTCTAGTAATAAGTGGACCTCATTTTTCTTTCTGTGTTTAAATTAGCTGATATACATTTGTCTATGCAAATAAATGCCTTTGCAAATGAATGTTTTCTGAAATCATACGAGCAAGTATTAAAACCAGCATTAGGATCCCAAAGAGGCTGTGGCAATCTTAATTAGTTTTATGGACTGAGTCCAATTATTCTTTTTTGGAAACCATGCCGTGTAATTCCAGTGCTTGCTCTTGATAAAGAACTTACTTCAGCTATTACAAAAAAAGGTAAATACTTGTAAGAGGTTATTGAAATATTCTTTGTATAACTGGAGAACTGTTTGCATGAATGTGATGCCTTGTTATTTTGACAGAATGCCAGGGACCTCCAGGGCTGCAAACCATAAACTGTCACAGTTTGAGAGGAAGAGCCAGGGTTATAACGCTGAGGACAGTCGTGCCTTGTATCTCATGCAGACCAACCCGCTGCGGCAACGCGCACTCTGCAGTGGTCACCTTTTTGGCTACTCAGGAAGTGTTCTCTCAGCATTTAGGACCTACTGCTCACATAATCCCAGGCGATCTCCCAGTCCAGAGACTGCCTGAGGGTTAGCACTAGGGGCTGAGGCACAGATCTTCATAGTTAGCAGGTCACTCACTGCTCTTGGGTGTAAAACATTCTGAGGGTAGGAAGGGGTGAAGGTTAGTGTGAACTCTTGCCATCTGTTGAATAGCATCAACTTCTGTCATCTGTTGTGTGGCAAAACCAGTGGTTTGTATTGAAGTTTTCAATTCTAATGAAGAAGGTATGATTGCATGCAATTTAACAGAGACCTGATCAGCTTTGTTGTCCCTGAGTAGTGAGAATTCTATCTTTTGCTATTCAAATACTAATTAAGAAAAGTTTTCCACTGATTCTAGTGATAATAAATTCACTATATCTCTTTTCTTTACAGGGCTGAATGCCTTAACATTTAATTACTGTTCACAAGACCTTTATGGGAAGAATAGAAAATTTCATGTACTGTAATAACATTAGCATATTAAATGTAACCATCAGGTGGCCCTCTTAGGATTACTGCTTCTGATTGAAGCCTATTCAGTTTTTTCTTCACTGTCATTTAAACTTCATTAAGTATAGAAATTCATTTTTTTTACTCCTTTCCATGGCAGCCTTGCAGTCAAAATTGTATAAGCTGACAATTCATTTGGCCTGATCAATAGAAATTTGATCTGATTGCATTCTGATTTGGAATGGTCTGAAGGGTGATTTTTCAAAGATAAAATAAGCATAGAAATGGTTGTTCTCTGTAGAAGTAAATAAATTAGAAACTATTAGATATTTTTTCTTTCAAGGTGTTCATAGAATTTGTTTATAGAATTTTGTCTTTAGGTGTACCGAGTTTAATATTGCATAACATTTCTGGTAATCTGATTCTGTTTTGGAAGGGCAACCCTGAATAGGAAATGAAGCGAATTTTTTCAAAAGTCATTCTTAAGGTCATAAAGCGTGACCAAAGTTGAGGTCCTACACAATCAAAGTTCCTGTTAATAAGTAAACATATTTTAACATTTCAGAAAGTGTAGTAGTGAATTTCACTGCTTCTCTGGTTAAAATAGAAAAAACAGGATGAGAAATGGTTTCGTTAAAAACAGCATGTAATATTCTCCATGCTGCACTACTGTCAAGAAGCTTCTGACCCTTGGAAGAAGAGAACAAAACATCAATAACACCAACCTTTATAACAAGAGGTTGCTTTTCAGTTCTTGTGCCACTAATTAGTATTAACATCTAAACATCACTTTGCATTGTTTTAATTGGCAGTTCTACTATGATTAGCAAAAAAAGCAGGTGATATCGTCATGCATAGCTGCTTTGCTATTATTTCTGCCAGTCTTGCTTGCTTTGCTAAACAACATGCAGGTTTCCTTGTCCTGTGATCCAAGCCCAGCAACTCACATTTCAGGTGACAGAACACATGCCAGTTTTAAGCAATGAAAAACTTACACATTTTTTTACGTCTGATTTGATAATCACAGCTCATGGTGTTCCTTAAGGACGCAGTGAAAGCTTTGCTTTCAGGAGATGGCAGCTCTGGAGCTGTCATGTTTCTATCAGGGAAGCATTCATATGGGGCAGTGATGATGTGCCAGCCTGCAAAAGCGTTGCGTGCACAGGCAAAAGGTCTTGGTTTCGGTGTCACAAAAAGAAAGCCCAAGCTGGTGTAACAAATGCTAATATTTGATAAAAATAAAGCTTCCTTTTTTTCCCTTCCTTTAAGTTTTAAGTATTTGTTATTTAACTCGGTTCAGTTAGGGTTTGGTTTGGAGGTTTGTTTGCAATGAAGCCTTTTCTTTCTGCTGTTCAATCTGACTTTGCCAGCTGTAGATTTGCACTGTAGGGAAGAAACATTTTTTAATCCAAATGTATATATTTTATTTTGCAGAGACCAACAGCTGATTATTTTTTCTGTGTTTCTTATTTAAACTTTTTCAGATGTGTCAGTTTGAGTAAAAAGGACAACAACTTTGATGGGTAAAACAAGTTATCTTAATTATATAGCCAGTGTTCTATTCCAATAAAATATGGTTAAATAAGAAGGAAACAAAGATTGCCATGATAACACTAATTTCTTTCATGTGGAAAAGGTGGTGATTATTATTATCTAGTTATTTTATATGACATGCCATCAAGACATCTCAGAGCTATTTCCCCCTGTATGTGCTGGTGCCTGTGGCTTAGCTGGGCATCCATGAACACCAGACAGACGTTTTCCAATAATCCAGAGTTGTCACCACAGCCTTGGCATGGACACCATGGTGCATGTGGCATTTCACATTTTCATCATCATCATCATTAAACTTGGTGAAAGTGAACAAAGGAATCATTTGCCTGAAACTAGCAATCTGGATTCTTTTTTTCCTAAGCTAAGGGTATTAATCATAACAGCCATATGATCCACTGGCCCGTAGTCCAACACTTGTGTCTTGGAAATACCCAAAGTCTTTGGGAGTTCACTTTTTCTCTTTTTTCATCATAGTTAGTGAGTAAAACTCAGTGAGGTGCTTTTGTCTGCAAACAAAATGCACACAAATACCCTTGCAATGACAGCAAAGAAAAAATGTCCCAAAGTGTTGAAGTCTACTTGAAAAAACAATGAAATTTTCTTCCCCTCTTTCACTGTAGAAGAAAAGGAGAAGTTTGCCTGTAGGGATCATTCTGGAAACTTCCTCATCTCTGAGATCCTAAAACAAGGCTTTCAATAAAATTTTTTAGTAGGAACTATATATAGTTGGTGGTTAAAAGTTCAAGGGACCTGAAAACCACCAACATAATGTTGTGTTCTCCTGAAAGAGGACAGGAAAAAGGAGGAGCAAATTCAGGTAAAATCATTCATGCTTCAGATCAGTATCCTATGTTGTAAATAGAGAGAAGTACAGAGGACTGACTGTTTTGAATGGGGACTGTGGTCACTGAATGATGCTGAAAACATACAAGACCAATAGATTATTGAGGATGGAAAGCTCAGTTTATAGTTTGGAGGGGAAGAAGGAATGGAACAGAAGACACTATTATGATAACCAAGTCAGTTCTATTACAAAAGTATCTCAGAGACATAGTTAACGTTCAGTGAAACGTGTAGGTGTCTTAGCCTGGGAGAAAGGCTGAGAAATAATTAGAGCGAATAGATAGAGATTGAAAACATAGTCAAAAAGTCCTTTTCTAAGGGTTCACTAGGAAAATGAACAATCACACAAACAAATAAATCAAAATTCCCAGGCAAAAATGTTGAAATTAAAGTTATTTCATGAACAATAAAACTATATAAAGTAATCTTTATTAAAGAAAAAAAGAACAAGCTAAATGAACATGAGTTTACTAGCTATGTTAGACAGAAATGTCTAATGTGAAGAGCTAAATTTCAAGCAGAAAGATGAGTCGTTTAGTAATTGTCAAAAGGGCTTAAAAACTAGGTAGAAAAACACAACTCAGAAAAGGAAACTTTGCTTCACACCTTAACTAAAACTTCCTACCTAGTTTTGTACTAACTTTCCAAACATGGTGAGGAATTAACTTCCTCCTTCATAAGAGTCATGAAGTAGATTTGGACTGAGAAGAAAAATCTAGATTCTCAGGAACATGGGTTAGATGGCCAAAGGTTTTTGGTCTTTAGCTTTTGTAGTTTTCTTGAAAAAATATTTTTTCAATAAGATACCCTAAATATATATTGAGTAATTTATAATTTGGAAATAGTAGAAAGCAACCATCTATCTGTAAATCTCTACTTTACAGAGAAGGTTGATCTGTAGTTTTTTTATTCTATTTTATGGTTATTGTAAAAAAACTATCCAGAAACTTCAAAGCACGAAAGATTAATTTCACTCTCCCAGAATTCTTTGCTATTTTATCCCGACAAATTGAGTTGTAAGTCATTTTCAGGTGGTTTCTCCGATAAGCTTAGGCAAGTGTAATTTCATGCAGTGCAATTCAGACTTACATTCCTACTGCGGCAGAGAGCTCATCGGTCTGTCTTGTGGACAGAAAGGCAAAACCCTTCAGTATTACTTAGTGTCAGTTATATTTTCTTTGCAGTGCAACATAACTCTTCCCTGGGAATGGAATATACCTTGTATTTGTTTCCATTTTGGCTAAGATCAACCAGTGCAATTTTAACAAAGCTTTTATAAGCATTTAGAGAACTACAGAATTACAAATAGTGCCATATTAATATCACAGTGAAGTAAATGCTCTGTAGCCAAAGAATGAAAGCATCAGTGAAAGTTTTTATATCTGCCAGTTTGCGGGTTTTTTCTGGAGATTGGCATGGGTAACAGACAGATTCAGCATCCACAATAGGACTTTTCAGGTTAGTTTGCCAGCCAGAACACTCCTTAATGCAAAACAGGGTGGTAGTGTGATGAACAGAGCCCACTAACTTGTCTGCCTCTCACACTGGCCACCAAACAGCCATCAGATGGTGTGAGCACAAGCCAGCGTCCTGCAGTGATGTCTGCATGGAGAAAATGCTTTGCAGGACCTGGGCCATAATATGGCCATTTTTAGTCTGCCCTCCCACTGGAGACTGAAAATGAGATGATATTAATTTTCTTACCCAAGCCCAAGATGTCAGGGCTGCTTGTAGGAAGATTTTGTTTGCTTCTTGTAAATCAAACAAGAATGAGAAAAAAAGAAGTTGATCACTGGATTAGTCTTTAAAATGGTCAATGTTTGGAGAATTTTGTCAAGCTCTTTTGTTAAGGAGGAGTATTGACTAAAACATACCAGTCTTTCGTAACTAGTGAAAAAGGGAAAGAGAGAGTTCATTCCATATTATTTTCACACTGTTACCTTATTTTTAATTATTATAATAATCCTAATTTCATTTAATTACTTCATCTTTTAGTCTAAAATCTTCACTTTTAGAGGAAGTATAATAAAATCACAGAACTTCGGGGTAGAAGACAAGAAAAAGAAATGGTGGCAGAGGATTTTCTTTTTATGTTTCAATATTATTTTGATTATTATTGTGTCGCATGTATGAAGTTATATGCATGTATTTGAAGATTAATTGCTTTTCAGCCAATAGCCCTGTAAAGAAACAGGAAAAAAATGATGTTATGGGTCAACCATTCTGCTTTTGTCCTCAAACCATTAATAACATCAGAGTGTATGTTGAGTAAGTTATCACAGATACTCCAACTACTGAATTAAAAAAATAAATTGCGGTTTGTGAAAACTGCAGTAAAAAAAATACATGTTAAAAAATTGAATTCTTTGAAGTTAAGAAAGTTGATTAAGTGGCTTATTTGCATGAGGTGTTGGCAGGAATGAGGAAATTTCTAAAAAGGGTAGGAAAAATCATGTAACAAAAGCGAAGATGCAAGGTAAACACAGATAAGAGAAGCTTGGTAGGAGATACTGTGCCATCAGAGGATGGATTCAAAATATGAAGAATGCTATTTGCAATAATTTTGTCATTTGGGTTTGATTTCTTTGTGCTCAGGAAAGCGTTTTTTATACACTTGTTTTAACTGTTTGAAAATAACTCTAAAAATGTTTGTAGATTAAGGTCTGGGGCCTAAGGGGCCCACTGCCACATTAAAACACGATGACCACTGACTTCCCTATGCCCCACCCCAAAAGCTTCTTGTGTGTGTACCAGATGTGTGAAAACAGCGAGGAAAGAGTAGTCAGAAAGAGCATTCAGAAGTTTTGGTTCTGCTGGAGAACCTGAGGAGGACTTTTCACTCCATTAGTTTCAGGGACTTGGGTGGGCAAGAGGAGTGGGGTTCTTTAATTTGGACACAAAGAGATGACAGAGGTTCTAGACAAAAACAGCAAACTCCATAAGCCTGCACACACTGCAGCCATACTACTCACCCCTACAACTCTGAAACAGTTTCACTTCTCTGAAAACTACTTTTTTCCTTGTTAAGGCATTACCATACTACTGTCATAGATCACTTACCCCTTATATATGCAATCACTTTTTCTACTGCTCCATTTCTCTCATTTTTCAGAGAATTTTTATGGAATTTTTGGCATCATGAATGGTTGTATCAGTCTCAAAAACATTTTACCTCTGTGCATTATAGTAGCCTGTTTTATATTACAGCTCATAGCACTCTAAAAGCATAAAAGCTTTCAAGGCCATTGATTCTGTTAAGGTTGCATTTGCCTATTGCGTTGGACACTGTACACTTATAGGATAAAACAGGAGAGAATCATTTAGACTAAAGCAGTCTTTCACTTTGTGGGATACTTCTATTGAGTGTTTTTTCAGTTGTCTAGGGGAGTTTCTGTGTGTCATTCTTTGTTTGATTTCATCACACCTTTAAATGATAGTCCTATTTTGAATTTTAGAAACCAGTCGATTTCTTTTCCAATGGATAAAAATTGCTTACTGGAAAATGTTGGGGTTTTTTGTTTGTTTTTTGTTTTATTATAGGAGACCAATGGTCTTAACCACATACTTGGCTTCCTAAGTTTAACTACTTAGATTTCAGAGAGAGTAAGCAATCTGTTCCATGCTACTTATTACCATTTGTTAGATGCCTGCTCAGTTTGGAATTAGTAAAAGACTCAACTTTGTTACACTTTCATAGTTTTTTAAAAAAGGTTTTTTTAAACCTTGGTCCACATACCTACCTCAATTTTTCACATAAATTAGGAGTTGCAATTTTATAGATAGCTTGTAATTTATCATTTGTTCCTCTTAACACCCACTTTGTGCTCATCATTTACAGATGATAATCAAAAAAGCACAAAACTTGGCATCAAGTGTAAAGGAAATCAAATTTAAATTAAATAACACTAGAGGGAAACTGTTATCATGCCAGAGAACTAAAAAAAAATTGGGACTGTTAAATGAGATGAACTAAATATATACAGTAGCACCCTCCAGACAAAGTGCAAAATTTGCAAATCCTTTTTATCATCTTTGAAATGTAAGTGTATTTCACTTCAACAAAGAGATGTGCCTTTTTATCTTCTTTATGAGGTGTCATATGCATTGTCTAATGTAAGTGAAAAATTGTACCATGTGGGTTCAAAATTCCTTTTCCTTTCATGCTCATGACATCTTCGCTTCTGAAATCTAATGCAAATAAATCATTATGTCAATGAAGACCAGTAATCTGCACCAAAAAAAAAAAAAAAAAGAATGGTGGGGGTGGTGTAGGTGGTTAGAATGTGCATCTTCATGAGCTGAAGAAATAACAGCACTTCTTTGTTCAATACTCAGGATCTATTCCCATTTGACTCGAGAGGGACTTCTGCTTTAATTATTTAACTTCAGTTCTTTTTTAACAGCTTAGGTGAATTTCCAAATGAACCTGGCAGTCTGGCCCTTGAGGCCAGATGATGTCTTCCTCTCAAATTCACATGGGTCAGGATTTCCTTCTTAGAAACTCTTTGTTGCTTCTAGTGGTTTACATTTTCTGTGAGTTAGAAGACTTCTGTTACACCTGTAGCATGCAGGTGTTACCAGCAGGGCTGCAGTTCTCTTTCAGAATCTGTGTCCCTTTTCATTACAGCTGTTTCTGTTCTGCATGGGATGCTCATGAGATGTAATTGTTGGTGTGTGTATAGTATAGCTGTTATGTTTAATGGCTTGCAAGGTATTGTCACTTGGGAGTCTAATACTTCTAGTTCTCAGAAGTTCTGGGTGGATCAACTGTTAGGCATTTTTCTAATCCTTCTCTTAGCATTTCTTAATTACTGAATGTTGAAGGTGTGATTTCAATCACACCCCCTTTTTTTCCAGACCCACTGAAGACTGTTGCATCACCACTCTTGCCATTAACTTCTATGTATGTTCAATCTCAAGTTTGCAGGAGTAGGTTATGCCAATCCTAGGGAAAAGGCTCCCTCAAAACAGTATTCCATTGACACCAGAGCAAACTGCTGACAGTTTCACAGTGGGACCTCAAACAAGGCAGATTGCTCTGAGCACAACTGGTTCACTGCCTGGGATCTCCCTAACAACAAACAAAATATTGACTTGTATTAAAAACTAGCCTTATTTTTTTTGCTTCAGGTGTGAAAAGTTCAGGCTTATTGCTAATCTCGTTTGAGCGTGGCCATCAAATTCATGCCATATACCAGACAATGGCTGCTGCATACAATGTGACCCAGCTGGGCATTTGGGGCATTTCAGTGTCTGGCAGGGTTTGCCTTAGGTTTTCTGTCATGGGCTTGCAGCTTTTTAAATCTGCTGTTGTGATGGGTCCGCCTGTTTATACAGCTACTCTATTTGTTTCAGAGGGAAACCTCTCCTTAAATAGCTTCCAGGCATTGGAAACTGCAGGTTAGCTTGCAGGAGGGCTCTAGCTCTCATAAGGGACCCCAGAGGAACGTAAGCCCTGTGAAGAGGCCGGTACAACTATTTCAGAACCTGATCTTCAGGTCACAAGCAAAACGGCATTGCAGGAAGGAGAGCTTACGAGACACTGGAAATTAAGCCTTTCCTTAGCGTTTCCTGAAAAAGGACAGATTTATACTATATTGTCTTCAGTGAGTAGTTCAGTTTTGTATCTGCAGAATAAGGATAATGGAGATAAGAATGTGAATTTTAAAATAGAGTTTATGAAAGATAAGCTATTGTGCTCAATTTCACATAAATGCCTAGATGAAAAATAAAAGCATATTGCAAAAACCTTTAAACTTCCACATATGACAACCAGAAAGTTCTTGTAGTCAGGTTTCTGTTGTTCCTCTTTTTAAAAATATTTTGTTAACTGAAAGTTTATAGCAGAAGAATTACTATATATTTAGAAAAGCTTGTTTGACATGAATTTTTTTTTTTGTGAGCATAAATCTCCTCTATAAAACAAAAGCCAAACATCATGTCAATTTCACGGATTTTCTTATTATAATTATCTTCTTCTGCTTTTCATGGTTTTAGTGTATACATAACAATGGGGAGGCAGACTCTGGCGCCTATCAATGGTAGAAGAAATGCACTTAGAGGGCACAATAATGAGGATTCATAAGGAACTGAAGTAACACATTTGGTACAAGTGGCCTTTCCTCAAATTTGTTGCTTCTTGCTGAGTAGCAGCCATTGGCTGCCACACTTGACTGACTTCATGAAGAGTTCTAGGAGGGCTTGATTCATTGTTGTGTCTTTATTAATACAAAATCATGAACCTGAATTAACCAACCAATTTAGATACGACCATCTGTTGTCTAATAAGATGTGACTATAATTTGAATAGTGATTTTATAATAAGTGTATTATGGGATGAAGGATAAGCAGATACTAGCTTTCTCTCATTGGCTTACAGAAAAAAAAAGGTAGCTTGCCAGTATGGAATATGGAATATTTTTTTCTTTGAGTCTTAGCAAAGTTCTGTGTACAAGTAGACCCCTCCGTCTGTATCTTCATTGCCATTCAATAGTGTCAAAGCTAAAAAGAAAATGACATTCAGTGCACCTTTTGGAATACTCTTGTGGTCCCTCTTTATTGGCAATAAATCCATTTTGTTCTTTCTTGATTCTTCTTGGTGCTACTGCATACCGTGACTGCTGTGAAGATGAAAATGCAGGCAATCTAGTTTATCAACCTTATGTCAGTGTCATCTGGTTCTGCTTTATTTAGTTGCCCTGTCTGGTCTATTGTAAGAAGAGAATGTCAGCTAAGTACTGAGAAAACCTGTCCTTTTCTGTTTGGATGTCTGGCAATGGGAAAATGAACAAAGTACATGTAAAGCTGACTTGTCAACTCTCCCCAAAGCTTTCTTATGTTTTTATATAGATGTTAGATAATACTGTAGAGTGTATTAAGCTTTACTACTCACTATCATGCTTTTATTGAACCTCTAAAACTGAATTTTATAGAACCATTGTCCAGTTAAGTAACAAGGATAAACCTTTTCTTTGGTCATAAAAACCCAGGCATTAATCCATATGAATGAAGATTAAGACAGAAATAAGTGCGGATTTGCATGGCAGTGATGTGGAGTTCTAAAAAAAAAAAAAAAAAAAGAATGTTGTGCATTTTGTATCAGTTTCTAGTTGAGCTGTTGCTTCCTCTCATATCTGTGTGATCTTCAATTCAGGAAAGCAAAACATAAAATTAATAAGGAATATAGTGCTCCTAATTAGAAGGTTGTATTAAAACACCAGACTGAGTGGTGCAGTTAGCATGCTGGAGGGAAAGGATGCCATTCAGACGGACCTTGACAGGCTTGAGAAGTGAGCCTGTGTGAACTTCATAAAGTTCAATATGGCCAAGTTAAAGGTCCTGCACCTGGGCTGGAGCAATCCCAAGCACAAATACAGGCTGGGAGAATGGATCAAGAACAGCCCTGCTTAGAAGAACTTGGAGTGTTTGTAGATAAGAAGATCAATATGAGCCAGCAATGTGCATTCACAGCCCAGAAAAGCCAGACACATTCTGGACTGCATCAAAAGAATTGCATGAAAAACCTTTTCCTAATATCCAACCTAAACCTCCCCTAGCAGAGTTTAATGCCATTTCCTCAGGTCCTCCCACTTCTCACCACAGACAAGAGATCAGTAGAGTAAGGGAGGTAATTTTCCCCCTCTACTCTGCTCTGGTGAGACTCCCACCTGGAGTGCTCTGTCCAGCTTTGGGGTCCTGACACAGGAAGGATGTGGACCTGCTCAAGCAAGTCCAGAGGAGGCCCATGAAGATGATCAGAGAGCTGGAGCACCTCCCATATGAGAACAGGCTGAGAGAGTTGAGGTTGCTCACTCCAGAGAAGAGAAGGCTCCAAGAGAACTTAGGGCAGCCTTCCAGTATTGAAAAGGAACCTACAGAAAAGCTGGAAAGGAGTTTTTTCCAAGGGCCTGTGATAGCACAAGGGAATTGGCTGTAAATTGAAAGAGGGTAGGTTTAGGTTACACCTAAAAAGCACTATTTTACTGTGAGGGTGGTGAATCACTGGAAGAGAGAAGAACTTGCCAGAGAAGTTATGGGTGCCTCATCTCTGAAAGTGTTCAAGGCAAGGCTGGATGGGGCTTTAAACAACTTGGTGTAGTGGAAGGTGTCCTGCCCATGGCAGGGAGTTTGGAAATAGATGATCCCATCCAAAAGTCCCATCCAAACCAAGCCATTGAAAAAAACTCATGAAGACTAAACATGGAAGATGCTAAACTTCCTTTCACTCCTCATAACTGAGTTCCTTAATATTTATATTATGATGTGAAAACAGGTTTTGCACTTCAGTGTTTCACAACATGTAAATACAGGAACATAAGAGAGCAAACAAATACAAAGGTCTTCAATTTTCCTTTCTCTCTGCTCTGTTGCTATCACCTTCACAGTCTAAATGCTGACCTTCCTGGAAACTCAGGCAATTTTCAGTAGTCAGCTGGCTGTGCTGTTGCTTAGTCAAAGGCAGAAAACAACCCAGTATCTTACTGAGATCAGTCTGGCCGGTGCTGGCACCAGGCTAAAGGTAAGCTGTAATATGCAGGATAAGGCCCTCCATGGATGTCGGACCAAGCAGGCAGCACGGGCACACTGAGCTTCAAAAGCCACGGTGCTTTTAATCCTCCAGGAAAGCAAAGAATCTGAAACTGATTCTTTTTATGAAAAGATACAGTTACTGTATTGACTTTTTCAGAGAGGGAGGACAATGAGTTTTCTGTACAACCTAATGAAGTATCACTAGAGAAGAAATTACATAATATGAAATCTTTAGACAAGATTGAAAGAGCACATTTTGTATTTCCAGAATGGTAAGGATTCATTGCAGCTTCCTAACAAACCCTGAAGTGAAAACGATGTCTCTCCATAAATCCTACTGTATCATCTGGACAGGGAGCTGCTTTATGTTCACATTCATATGGTTTTAAAGCTGTAAAATAGTATCCACAAAATTTTCTGAAGCATTTCATTTTTTAGTAAATCTATAAAGAGTTGTAAGAAATGGGAAGCCTTTTGTATTTGAAGGAGCAGAAAGTCTCAGGCAGCAAATACAATCTAAGCAAAAGGAAAACGTATTGCAGGTGCTGTTCTCAGACTTGAAGAAGATCAGAAGGTTCCTTGCACATGAAAAAAAAGTACACATCACCAGCAGGGCCACAAGTCTGAAAATAATACTGCAGCATGTAGTCATGTTCAGTTTATTTTCTCTGTGTCTCTGTATGTTGTTTTTTTAATAGAACTTTTTTGGATTTATGACTGAAATCAAAATGCAGTACTTACTTCCAAGGAGTATGCAAGGCTTAAAGTAAAAGGAAATTGTTTTTCAGCAAAGGCTCAGATAAGTTAAACATGTAAGAGTTTCATTTAATGGTTCTATGTGGAAAATATTTTTGAGCAAGGATTGTTACACCTGCTACTCCTTTTAAAATGGAAGATCATGTCATGTATATCTGAATTCTGCTGAATACCATTAATCCTAAACAGCAGCCATTGAAGCCTTTGGAGAGGGGAAGGTAAAAAAGCTTCGGTTTTAAAGGGAAGGTTATAGTCGAGGTTAATTCAGGGTGTCACGAAAGTGTGGCTGTGACAAGATTTAGTGACAATGTAAGGCCAAATTAATGCAAGATCAGTGGCCTGACTATTGATTCTTATCATGGGATCCTGCTGAAATGAAGTCATTATTTAATTACACTTTTACTTACACTATAAATGGTTCCCAGAATAGACTGCACTTCGTTTTGATGTCTGTAGCTCCATCTTCACTTTTCTTTTGTGCCCATAAATAAGTAAGGAATGGGTATAAGCACTCCACAAAATTTTCATTTATTGTACTTCACATGCTGTCATTTTCCCCATGCTTTAATTCTTTTATTCAGAATAGTCTGTGATATCAAATAATCCTGGGTACAGAAGCCTCTGAAGATTGTGAAACAAAAATTTCTCTAGATTTGATTTAAAAAATCAGTGTTTGAATGGTTTTCCTTTTATTCTTGAGTAGTTTAAAATATTTTCTTTCACTATCTCTAGAAGTAGACTAAACTTACTGTTCATACTAAAACAAGTAATTTAACTGGGACCTAGAAGAAGCTAATAGGTACTTTATTGGGACTCAAGATACAACATCAAGGGCTTTGCTATAGAAATCTATATGGGAAAGCTCAAGCACCTGTAAAACAACAGCAACGTTCACTTAAAAGTCAAAATTGCATTGTTTCCCTATTTTATATTTTCGATTATCAATATCAAATATTTACATTTGATTCTCTTGATTCTGCATCAGATCTGTTTGGCAATTTTGTGACTAATAAAAACTTGTCATTAATTCAGATTTAATTTGTCTTGTGGACCAAGCCCCACATTTTCATCAGATTACACAGATTTGAAGACCCAACAATTGAGAAAAATAATTGCAGTGGTTCTATGTTAATGGTTGGACTCGATGATCTTAGACATTTTTTCCAACATTATGATGCCATGAAAATGTGACTGGTTGTCACTGTAATGCTGCTGTTTGACAAGCAGCATGTAAAAATGGGCAGAATTCACATTTTAAATGCAGGATTATGTTTTAGAATGTGAAAGTATCTACTTCTGTGCTTGTATAATACAGTGAAAACACAGTCTTGCTCAGAACAAGAATCTTAAATAAATAGTTTTATTGAGGGAAAAAATCCCAGCTCAGTGGAATAAAGTTTTATAAAAAATTGGTGAGGGATTTAGATTCATGGAATATTGAGTTGAAAGTGACCCACAAGGACCATCAAGTCCAACTCCTGGTCTCACGTAGGACCACCCCAAGAATCACACCATGGGCCTTGAGAATGTTAACCAAACGCTTCTTGAACGCTGTGCTGGTGCTGTGACCACTTTCCTGGGATGCTTGTTCCAGTGCCCAACCACCCTCTAGATGAAAAACCTTTTCCTAATATCCAGCCTAAACTTCCCCTAGCAGAGTTTAATGCTATTCTCTCAAGTCCTGTCACTGGTCATCAGAGAGAAGAGATCGGTGCCTGCCCCTCCTCTTCCCCTCATAAGGAAGCTGCAGATTGCAATGAGGTCTCCCCCCAGTCTTCTTCAGGTTGAAGAAATCAAGTGACCTTGGCCACTCCTCGTGTGGCTTCCCCTCAAGGCCCTTCAGCATCTTTGTAGCCCCCCTTCAGACACTCTCTAATAGATTTCTGTCTTTCTTATATTGTGGTGCCCAAAACTGCACACAGGATTTGAGGAAGGGCTGCACCAACTCAGACTACAGCTGAACAATGCCCTCCCTTGACCAGCTGGTGATTCCAATTAATCAGATAAAGGGAGCAAAATTAACTTTTTTGGGTTTGATCAAAGCAGTGAGTAAAATCAATCTTCCGAGTTTAATCTGATCTTCATTGTATACCACCATATTTACAAAAGCTTCATGTCCACAGCCCCTTTTTTGTTTTGTGCACTGTATTTTTACATTCTTTTTAAATAAAATAAAACCATATCATTCACAGAGCATAAAAGATAAACACGTAATGAAACAAACTCAGACTGAAAGACTGTACTGTGCTCTTAGTAAGATATCCAACCCTTACTTAGCTCACAATATGGACTTTTCTCCTTGCAACATTATTCTCATTTTAAAACTACTCCTACAAGAGAGAGAAACAGAAAAATCAACTTATTAGATGAGTAAGTAACCTAATAGCTTCCTTTAATAACCATCTCTAGTTGTCACTTAGTATTTAGGCATTCAAAAAATAAACAAATAAAATGCAGTGCATAAGGGGTTTGCTTGCTCATTCAGTAGCATGTGATTAGCCATTAAATGGTAATATAGCAAGATCATTATGTTAAAACCCATAATAGTGAAGAAATTTCATTTCTCTCTTGTGCACCTATGTCCATAAGTAATGGTGTTAAAATTTTCACATTTTCAAGTACTACAGAGGGAATATATATATTTAAATTGGAGTGATAAGATGTAAAGCATTTTGTTGATGCTTTTCCTCTGAATGAGGAAATCCAGCTATAGTGAAATTCTTTTTGGTTCAGCTTGCCTTTCAGTGCTTTTGAGGGGTGGGAGGAGAGGCTGATTTCTGTGTTTCAGGATTTCAGTCTTTGCTAAGTGTGTTTTCCTTTGTATTTTTTTTTTTCATTTCTTTAACTTTTTCTCATCATAGTAGGTGCCCAGCCGTTATTTCTGTTCCATCTCTAGAAGCAGCAATGTTACTGATCTCACCATTTTGTAAGTGTGTCCACACAGCCAGTCAGGAGTCTTGTAGGTAGAACGAGATATAGGAATGGGAACGAGATAGATGGGTTGTAAAGGGCTGATTAGAGTAAGAACCCACTTCCTGAAGCCATCTTGTACATGACAGTATTTCTGCAACATTATTTTGTGTGTTTTTGTTACAATGTTATTTGCCAAAGCTTTTTACAGTAGAGCTGATTTCACAGTGGTATTCTTGTTGTCTTCTTCACTCAAGGTGAATGATATTGCTGCACTGAGGACATCTCTCCCGACTTGTGAAATACCTTTGTGTTTTGGAGATGACAGACTTCCCTTACTTTTAAAAGGTTTGGAAGGAGGTTGTGGTAGAGTAGCTGACAGTTCATCCATACCGGAGATGGTAAAGATGAGACACCATTCTGCAGGCATTATAAATGGATATCTGGCACCGAGAGTGCCTTTATGGTTTGAGAGTGTTTATCCTTGTGGTTCTGGAAACCAGACCACTAGGTGGATTATATTGCTGTACATAAATTGTATTCCAGCATGTTTTATAAATCAGGTGGCTTAATCAAATAAAGACAAATGGCAATGGAATAGCTTAAATACAAATTTACTGCCAGGTAGCCATTATATAGCATTATGTATATTTTCCTTTTACTGGATTTTCTGAGCCAGCAGTAAATTCAGTCATTTTTCACGTAGAGACGTGGGTCAAATTGTCATTCAGTCCAGTCTGTGTGGTCTTTTGAGGTTCAGCATGAATGGGGGTTTTTTCATCCAGCAAGGACTGACATCTTATTTTACAAGCTGTAGAACTTCTTTCATTTTCTTCAAGAAGAATTCAGCATGCTGAGGGGGAAATACAAGAATCCTTTCCTTGGTCTGGCTGCAGGTGTGTTCAGGACCAGTTCAGTCAACAGCACAATCAAGACTGTTCTATTTTTTTTTTTTTCAGAGAGACTGTGATAGTCTGTTGGGAAGAACGACACCAGCAGGGATGAGGGCAGTCCCAGTTCCAAGCCTTCCCCCATATCCACTGTGTCTCAGACTGAGATTTCAGGAGTTCTCCATGCAGAGCATAGGTGCAGTGGCTGCATCAGGCCCTCAGTTAAGTGCTGGTATTGTGGTCATTGACTGCATCACCAGAAGATCTGTGGAAGCATGACAGATCCAGAGCCCACCTAAAAAAAGATCAAAGCATACAGGGTGGTTTTATGCACAGATATCACATCCTGACACACAGTCGCAATGGTGGAAGCATTGCACTTTTGGGTTGATGCATGGAGTGGATGGAGGAAATGATTACTCCTTCCCATGCCTTCCCAATCCATTTAATATAAAATCTTTAAGCTGAGGATGTATCAGATAATAAAGTGATAAGAAAAGATGATGCACTTGATCTTAGCCAACAGCTGGGAAGTGTGCATCTGGGACAGGGGCTTCAGTGCATGCTGCAGAGCACTTCTGCCCACTGAGGATGATGTAGGATCAGCACTCTCAAGGGCTGTTGACAGATCTAAAAGATGACACATAAAAGAATGATTTCTTCACTTGAGAAAGTAAGAACTGTAAATCAATACAATTACAGTAGTTCGTAAAGATAGCTGAAGTTACTGGGTTTCAAATTACTCTGGCAAAATTTCTGAGCAAAAGAAAATAATGTTAGGCTATATTGTTTACCTCTTTAATACCTTCTTTTAATTTTCACATTTATAGATCTGCTGCCTCTGAGATACCAGTCAGCCCTACACAAAATGCATTTTCCTGCTCAGTTTTGAGTAAAGAAAAAAATCTGAATAACATCTTACCTGCTGAGAATTTATGAGGAACAAGATATTAAAAATGTTTTCGTATGGTTGTAGACACTATTTCTGGTTTTTACATCAACCTAAAATTCATGGTAGATTAAATCAAGATTTAATAGCAAATTTCACATGTAGTCTATGTCTAAATAATAAATAAAGTAAATCTGATTGTCAGATATATTTTAATAGAGTATGTTTGATCTGCTTCCTGAAGGCATGAACAAATAACCAGCTTATACTTGACAAATTGTCTTTTATTTGGTACTTGCTTCTTTCACACCAATGCTACAATGTCTGTACTTTCCATTGGAATTATTTTCCAAAAATTACAGTATCTAAAGTATAATTTTATAATACTAGGTATCATAAAGGCAATTTGCTCCTGCAGTTCACCCTTCTGCTATAGGGGAACAAGACAACGTGTCTAATTTTAGTTTATACATACACCATTTCAGGGTTTTCTTATGTTTCTGTGGATCTGAATGTGAAGAAGGAAGAAAGCTGAATCTTTTACACAGGAACAGTTTGTTTTAATATGTAAAACATTCTCTGGGAAATTATATCATTTACTTCATATCATGTAGTTGTTATCCAGGGCTAGTACTTTGGGCCATGTTTTTCTTTAGTGTACAACTCCAGACAAAATGCTGAGAAGAATCCTTGTTCTTATGTAGAAACATTAACTCCCCTAACTATTCTTATTTTAATCACCTCCCTATGTTTGTCTTGTAGTGCCTTGGAAGTAGGACACACAGACACTAGTGAGGATCCCTCTGTTTTTACATTTTGTGTCTATAGGTAAGGAGTTATGAGGAAGGGATTAAAAGGGAAATAAAAGAAAATAAAATTATGAGATGAAGATATACTCTCAGCTATGCAGTTTCAAAAACTGCAAGTGCAATACTCAGCAGAAATGTGGGCACACATCCCATAAACAGGTCATTCCAGACCATAGTCATCATCCCAAGGTGCACTTGAGCATCTGTTAAATATTTTATATATGGTACTTATATTTACAAGTAGCTCTCTGAAAACCTAACAAGGGTATTTGAAAGACCATAAAGGAGGAAATGTTAACATGGAGCTATAGGGTGATCTCACATGACTTGGGCCCACATAATGCAGTGGGCATTTATGGATCCTATAAATAGATGGTGAACTATTTTTAAAGTATCGCTCTGCTTCTGTGCTACACTGAATGTATTACCAACACATTGTTGTTGATTATTGGAACCCAGCAATGTATCTGACTAAATCCTTGCTGGGATACCTGAAGATCTAACATTCACTTCCCTTTAGAACTCAAGGAAATAGTTAAATATGTTCCCTTTCAATCTCTGTACTTGCATATGATTCACACAGAATTCATTTTACTGTCCTGTCTGTTGTGGTCCATCTTGTGCTTAATTCATATCATGAAATTAAAAAGGAGAATAAGCAAAATATTCTATTCTATTGTATCCCAGAAAATTAACATTTGCTTTGTACTGGTCTGCAGGATCTTCAGAAAACAATCACTCTTTAAAGCAGGCTTTACATTCCTTAGCACATTGATGACTGTATTTTGTACCTATCCTGTCTCTGACACAGTGTGACCAGCTTATTGCTAATAATCAGAGTGAATATTTTGTTTCAAAACTCAGCACTCTTTATTTTGATAAAACCTTTTGATTTTCATGGAGAAGGACCAAGAACATGAGCAACTTGAAAAATCTTGTTTGATTTCTATGGATATTCCTTAGCCTTTTTTCCCAATAGCCTGGGACTGGTAATGAAATTTTACCATTTGAATTTACCTGAAAAATGTTCAATATAGGAATATGATGAGGCTTAACAAGTAGGCAAAGCCATCAAACTTGGACTTATCTGCTTCATTGATCCTACAATTTTATTTCTTTCTCTAGTAAGAACTCCCTCTGTTTAGTACTAATCTACCCAGTTCCTACCCTTTTGTCACTGCAAATATGCAGCCCAGACAATTCATCAGTTACACGGGAAAACAGCTGTAAGGAATCTACGTATCCTTACTTGCTGTTTCTAGGAGATTGCCATTGTCAGCTAATTCAGATAGTGACCACATTACTGTTTAGTGACCACCTTACTATAAAGTGTCTTTTGCATCATGACTCGAGGTTTCTTGGAGCAGGAAGGAGCAGGAAGGAGCAGGAACAAGTTGAGTCAATCTGTTGTCACTTGTCACCTCGAATTATTGCATAACTTATCATCAACCAAGACTGCCAATATTATGTATGCATCTATTTCTTTCTCATGAGTGTGTTGTTGCTGACACTGCACAAATAAGACATCCCACAGCCCTTTCCACCACTCTGAATCATGCCCTTTTTTAAGTCAGTGACACAATTCACACATCAGTAGACAGTGAAGGAGAGGTACTTGTGAGTACTTGTGAGTGATCAGAGCAGTTTTGCCGCGCTCTCTCTCTCTCTGAGAGAACTGCTTTTCTTCTCAGGTGCTTTTTTGGTTGACACGGTGAATCATAGGCAATCAGCACGAATGCCCTCAGGTATATAGCCTGCATTTCAAACTTCGTGGGTGTTGCAAGTAGGACTGACTTTGACCATTCTTCACATCACTTTCTTATCCAGATACTGCTGTACAAAATGTCTAAGTGCTCGATTTGATCATTATCTCCTGCTGCGTCAGTTCTCTTTCTCTCAGAGTTTTTCCTTCTGCTTATCTAGGGGTTTGATTTCCAGATTATCCAGGACCTCCCTTTCTATTTATGATTTGTACCTGGGCAATACTTAACCTACTTCTCTACAGCAGGTTTTTTTCCCTCACAGGGAGCATGAGGCTAGAAGAAATGAGCACACTCTCTTTTAATGAGAGGCAATTTGGGGGTTTTTTTCTAGTAAGAAAGCAGAGTAGCTACTTTTTATTAAGAGAATGTCTTAAAGTTTATGTTCCAGAAGAGATGGTGGGGTTTGAAAGCTTAACAGCTGTGAGATTCCCTCCTTGTGTCTGTGCAAGAGAAAACTTTTAATCTTCTGGGAGTGAGTAGAAGAAATTATTTCTGAGATTTTTCACCTTAGTGTTGTCCTTGAAATGCTAGGAAAGTAACAGAAGGAATCTGTACCTCAAATTCTGTTTAATGTGGGATTACTCTAAAAACAGATGAGAAAGATAAATATTCTTCAAAAAAATTTGCGGGGCAGACTTTTCAGCTCAGTAATATCTCATGGGATGTAAATCCTTGTATCCTGGAGTATTTTCTCAGCTTGCATGATTTTAAGTCAAATAAATTTTCATTTCCCCCCAGTTTGCATGAATTTAATTATATTTCTGACAGGTAAAATGGGATTTAAGAACATTTTAATATTTATATCTGAGTGCTCAAACATTTATTTTGTAAAAAAAATTTCTTTAAAGCATCATTTAGAAGTGAATCCAGAGATTAAAAAATAAGCTTTACACAAAATATCTCGCGACTGCCACTTGTCAAGTGGTTTTCTGAATTTAGATTTTCTGTATTCAGATCATCTGATAAGTAATTTTCCTAGTTTCCTAAAAATAGGAGAAGCTATTCTTTTCCTCTGTAAATAGAGCTTCAGTCTCAGCCAAGTAAACATCTGAACATTTTGTCCTTGTCTTCTTTTGCTCTTGACTTCTGTAGGGAAATTGTGAAATTGTTCAACTCACCTCTCCAACAGCTATTTATTATTTGATGTGCAGCCTCCTGCTGTAATCTCTTAGAGAGTTCCAGTCATATTTTCATATGACCACTTTCACAATTACATGTCATGATAACTTAGGCAAATTATATTTAGGAGCAATGCCCGTCGGCACTGTTCAAAAATTCTGATGCTTTTAACTTTTAACTTTTAGGGGTTTATATACTTAAATTCCTTTATAAATGGCTTGTACTATTTTGTGGTTTTTCATGTGCTAAATAGAGGGGCAATGTTAGTACACCTTCCAGAACTATGCACATACTGGAACACAACTGACGTGATGAAATAAGTAAGAAAAATGCCTCACATTTTAATAGGCATTAGAAAGAAAGGTATTTGCCATGTTTCTCATGATTTCAAAGTCATGAATACTGGAAAAGAACATCTGAGTTGGACAAGAACAATGGCTAAAATTTCCTCTTCTTTCTTAGTGCTGCACAGTTTGTATCAGATAATAAATGTGTATTTGTTACATTATAAAATTTCTCTAGGGTTTAACTATATTGTCCTAAATTTTTTCTAATAATTTAATGAACGTATTGAACTATACATTACACATTTGCTAGAAAAATATTTTCTGGGATATGAATGTATTAAAATTAAAATGGCCATGTTTTGTCTCATCATATTCATGAGATATACTATCCCAGGATGGTGGGAATCTTGCAGTTGCTTAACTGGCTGTAGTTTTTTATTTTTAGTTTTATATAATTCAAGCACAAAGTCAAAGGGACTAGTAAAAAGCTGTAGTACTTAAACCAGGTCTTCTAGCTTTCAGTCATCTGGGATGACTGAAATTGCTTAAAAGATAGCTATTTTTGTCTTTAGGAGGTTAGTATTAGACTAGACTTTTGGTTGATATAAGCAAATATTCTCAAATTGACCTTCTAAAACATAAATTCCCAACTGAGGATGGCTGATGCAGTACTTCCATTTTTATATCAGATTGTTCTATAAAAGCAGTGAACTGAGGTCTTAGTTTCTATGCGCCAGTCTGAAGCAATGAGAAGTACTTTAATAGAGCATTCAAAATCTTACGAATATTTCTATGTAGTTCTAATTGGATACATACAGACATAATTTCAGCTTAAGTCTGCTGAAAAGAACTTTCTTGATACCTTGACTACTAATTTAAATCAGCAATAACACAGTGTTCATAAGAACAGCCAAAATATGGACGAAAAGAAAATTTACTTTGATCCAACAGTGAGCAGATCTTCTTGGAAGAAAAGAAAGAGCAAAAGGAACAAAATCATCATTACCAGCTAAGCTTTACCTGCTTTTCCCAGTAATAAAAACAAACAACAAATAAAATCAACAGGGAGTAATTTTAACATGTGAAGGAGATAATGTCAAAGGTATATGGCAAAAAACAGTCACTGGTTGGGCTGAAGTTTAGTCATTGTCCTGAAGTTAGTTAAAGATGAAATGAAAGAAAAAGCTCTTAGGATGTGTGATCTAAAGGTTTCTAATAATTTTGTGTGCCCTATAAAGTGTGCTTCATGATACATCTCAGTCTGATCCTGGTTACATCACTGTTATGATGGGTGATCAGAAATTATGGGGTTTGTGCTTAGGAGAAATTTCCTAATTTCTAGTAAATTCTTAATGCAATTCTTAATTAAAGAGTTTTCTTCTTCCTTCTTTTCTGAAATCATAAGCATGAACCACTAATCCTTATGTCCCCTTTGATTTTAAATAGAATATTTGATAGAAATGCTAGAATTAAACTGTGGAGGATTTTGGGACAGGAATCCCTAGAATTGTACCATGGAGTTCTCCACAGATTAGCTTTCTGGTAAAAGAATATAGGGAGACTTCATGAAGTTAGTCAAGATATTCCAATATATGCAAGTTAAAACTCTGACCTGACCACATACATAAGCATTTTATTACACAAGGATAGTAAAGGCCTTGAGGGGAAGCCGTATGAGGAGTGGCTGAGGTCACTTGAGCTGTTCAGTCTGGAGAACAGGAGGCTGAGGAGAGACCTCATTTCACTCTACAACTTCCTCATGAGGGGAAGAGGAGGGGCAGACACTGAGGAAGTGGCCGAAAGTTGTGTCAGGAGAGGTTTGAATTAGATTTTAGAAAAAGGTTCTTCACCCAGAGGATGTTTGGGCACTGGAAGAGGCTCCCCAGGGAAGGCGTCACAGCAGCAGCCTGACAGAGCTCAAGAAGCATTTGGACAGCGCTCTCAGGCCCGTGGGGTGATTCTTGGGGATGGTGCTGTGCAGGGCCAGGAGCTGGACTCAAAGATCCTGAAGGGTCCTTTGCAACTCAACATACTCTATGATTTGGTGACTCTAGTCCTATATAAAGTCTTGAGGTAATTAGGCTATGAATAAAATTGTGCTTTGGAAACGTATTCATTTTTCTATCATTAAGTAGATGGACTGCGCAGAGATCCAAAAAATAATTTAAGGATGCCAGTACCTCAGTTTCTCAGACAGTGCACCATGCCTTTGCTGGATATACATCAGCTTGCTGAATGGAAAGCTGGATCTTTTAGCCAATATTCAAGTGTTAAAGGGAGGAATTCCTTTCAAAATTCTCTCCACTTAGAGATCATTTACATGAGATTGCAGGAATATACCTCACCCTCATCATGAACACCTAACTGGAAGGAAGTAGAAATTTCCAGTTTTAATCCAGCAGTCTGATTTTTACTGCATTTGTAAAGCTTGTGAAAAATAAAATATAATCCTCTTCTCCCTCAAACTATGGGTTGTTCTAGTGTGGAGGCATTTTTAAAGAGTGTCTACTTCCTTGCCCAATTAGCTAGAAGTTGGTTGGTTTCTCCCAGCAGTTTCCCCTACAAGGTCTTCATGCTAAGGAGTGACTCCATGGTTTCAAATAGGAGGAGTTCCTTTGGGTGCACAGAAAACATAGGAAGTATGTGAGTTCCCTGATGTGGTCTCAGTAGTGATTAATTTTGCTCATATTTGACAAATTTTATTTTATGCCAAGAAATGACAGGACTTGGACCTAAGTGTGGTGTTTGGACTTACTCTGTGAGTTTAGGTACATTCAGTATAAGTTTGGAAGATCGCCCCAACTTTACTACCAGACAGTGTATACCAGCTACTTTGGTAAGAAATCTCCGATAAATAAAAGTAGAGAAGCCGTATCTGAACGTTTGATCCTTCTAAAGGTGACCAGTTATTTAATCAGTTTCTCTGATTTTTTGTATCAGAAAAAAAGACTTATGTTCATATACTTGACAAAGCCAAGGATTTTGATTATAAAAACAGGTCAAATACAGAACAAAGCAGTCTGCAAATGCAGTGTTTCCTGGCTTTTACCCAAAGAAGTTCTCTCCTCAATTATTTATATTTGCAAGTTCACCATTGCAAGATCTGTCTTCTAGATGAAATAATATTCCTCCTAGACTTTCTGAAGGGGGAAAACAAGTGTTCGGTAATGAAGCCCTTAAGAATATTGCTTTTTGGGGGTTTTGCATGTATGCAAAAACATGCATTTAGATAAAGCTGAAGCTGTCAGAAAATGTTACAAAATGCAGTAATGTAACATGTCCTGAAGCTACTAGGCTCAATCAAAGCTCAGAAAGGCACTTTTCTGATGTGCTGTATTCCACGTGTGCTTACGCTAAAGTGAAGCTGTCCTAGTCAGTCAGGGAGACAGCATGCTATAATTAATGATTCCTCTGTAGCAGTTTCCCCAGTTATGTCATTCAGTGTGATCTGACTGATTTATATGATTTACGTATGAACCAGTTATTTCTAAACTTTGAAGTCTATGCAAATTCCTCTGCTGCGATTATCGTAGAGTCAATTGCAATGTGTTTTAAAAGACAAAAAAGAAAAAAATCAAGCTGTACCCATCCACAAATGTTACTCACAGAAAAAACATTGAAACTCTTGAGCTAAGGAACAGCTCTCCTCAGTAAATGCAGGTTTTGAGGTTTTGAATACCTCTGAATGAAATTAATGATTTTTGGCTGGTCTGCAGAAAAGTACTTAGGTGTGAGAGACTCTGAATTTTATTTTTTTTTAATGGAAATGAGAAATGGGCTTTGAAAATGCATTTCATAGCATTTTGCAGCAGCAAGAAGGTGGTTGAAAATCAACTTTCTGTGATAATCTCCAGATTTCATGAGTTCATAGCTTTCTGAAATACTCACACTCTAAGCTGGATATTTTTTTATATTTGAGTTCTTACCAAAATTCAGAATCTTAGAGCAAAAATTGATTATTTTTTGCATGAAAGATTATTTAGCTGTTGTTGAGGGAAGAAAAAGACCTGACAGTATTCTTTGAAAATAAAGGTACAGAAAAAAACAACTGAAACTTAGAACTGAAACCTGGCTGCTCACTGAAGACTATGTTCAGAAAGGCACTTAACTGCTGTAATACAGCATTTAACTTTTAGCCTTCAGACTTCTAAAGTAGCTGTGCTACTGGTAATATTTCCCTGAGCCACAGTTTGGATACCTAAAGGTACATCAGTCCTGCTCAGTGACAGGTGTATATGGAGCAGGATTGAGAATGGGATTCATCCCTTGCTCGGGTCACAGCTTAATTGTTAGCCCTCTTCACAGATGTGTTTTTGACCTCTCCACCTATCTGTCCATGCAAGACACTTTAGGCAGGGTAGACACTGCCTCCAGAGACCTGCATGAAGGTACCTGTCTTGTTGTGGTTCTCTCTCTTCTTTCAATGCTAAGCAGAGTATAGTCTAAGCACTATGAAACCTCCGGTCTCACTTCAAAACACAGAACATTATGTTTAGGTTTCTTTTACTCCCATTGCCTGTGCAACTGACTCCTGTTAATCCAAATACTTTGAGCTGAAAAAAACCATGCAACATAATAATTGTGTATTTTAGTCACTCAGGCACTAAGTGGAACCCAAAGGAGATGTAGTGCCAACACAATGTGGTAGTATGGGATGTGGCCAGCTTGGAGCAGAAGGCGCGAGCAGTAAGCAAAGTGAATGTAAGCCAGCAGGCACAGCAATTCATCTGTGCTTCTATTTTATGTCACCAGTGTAGCATATTCTGAAACCAAGTTTTGCGACATCCAGCTTGATCAGCAAGGATCTGCTTGTGTTAGTCTGTGTCAGAAAGTGATACAGATAAGTCAGATACTGATATAAATAATATGGCAGAGGCTTCTGTAGAAACCTTTTCTATCTGCTTTTTGCTTGGACTCACCTCTTGGCTTCTTCTCTTAAAAAAAGCACATTACTTCACTCCTAACATAAGCAAAGCACCTTTCTTTCTTGTAAAATGCTGTTAATGATGCCACCATTTTGTATGGGAAATATTAAGACATTCAGAAAAGATATGAGACACCTGGGTCCTGCTCATTCTTTTCGAGTGGCTGGAAGTTATCCTGACTATTTCACAGTGGCCTGTGATAGGAAGTACTCTGTTAAAGCAGTTCTGTAATGTGACAAGAACTCAAGATTCACAGTAATAAATAGATACTCTAACTGGCCTTTAGGGTCCTGTCCTAGCAGATCTGAGAAATGACCTGGATCTCTGGCAGAGTAAGGCATGATAGCTAGTTTCCTCTCAGACTACACCTGTTATAAAATAAGGCTCATATAAATATTGATGACATTTGTTTTACCTAAAGACAATGTAAGAAAGGTGTATATATGTATATGTATATTTATATATCTATAATATAAAGACAGGGACTGTCTTCTGTCTTTTAGACATGTTTTTCAAGAATTAGATTGACAGGAAGTTTCTGTGTAAGATGAAGATCTTATAGGTTTATGTCAGCACAAGTACCAAAGTGGATTGGGAAGGTGTGGATGGGAGAACATGTGGATTCCAGCTGAATTTAGGGGCCAGCTAGGTGCTGATGACTTGGCGTTGACGAGACTACTGGAACTGGGAAGAAGCATAACTTTAAGCATGAAAGGAACCTAGCTGATAAAACTCTCAGTACTCACAGACAGAAATAATCTATGGCTTTAAACAGCAATTGCAATGTAAATTTGAAGATTCTGTTGTTGACTGTAGATACACATTATTCTGCTTACTTCCGTCTTTGGTGCTAGTCTTTTTGTAAACAGTGACCTGTTCTAGGTTTGGAGGTATACAGCAGTTGGATAATCACTCGAAAAAGTAGTTCTGAGCAGTGAAAATAATAAAATCCACCTTCTTTTGAATTTGGATTTTCTGCTGTTTAATAAGGTGAAGTTTTCCCCTTCTCCTTTTTCTAACCAGTGGGTCATTCATACCATCATTTTCAATGCAGATTCTTTGACATCTGTGAGGAACTGACCTCATGTTTCACCCTTTTCCTCAGTAAAGGCAATAACAGAGCCTCTCTCCTTTCCCTCAGCTATTTAAAAAGAAAAAACATGTAGGATCTTAATGTACTGAGAAACTGAAGTGCTCAGTCAAATTTGATTGAAAGTGGCTGACGGTTCAAAAGCTATTGGAAAAGGATGGATAAATATACCTTCACACATACCATCAGTGTTGTGCTAGTAAAGTGCATTTCCCTAAGAAACGAAGGCAAAAATCCCTTATGAGCATATTCAGAAGCATGTGCTATATCTTGTAACAGAACTATTTTCATGTAAAAATGTCCTGTGTAAAGAGTATGTTCTCTAAAAATCAGTGATTTAACATCAAAAAGAAGAAACAAATTCCAGAGAAAAAGAAAAGAAAAACAATTTTAGTACAATCCTGATAATACAAATGACATCAATCAGTTCAGCCTGTATCACTATAGTGCAGTTAGATCTACGCTTTCAGCTCAAGTTACCATGATTATGGAAAAACAGATTAATCCCTTCAAATTCATATCAGTAGTGTTGCATTTATTCATAAACTAACAGGCTGAGTGAAAGGAGTGCTGTTGCTTTGCAATCTCCTATCCAGGAATTTTGAAATGTCTGAGGAACCTGCAGCCCTTTGTCATTGCTCTAGATTGTCACTCCAGCATGAGAAACTTGTGCTCCACTGCACCGTGACAAGATGCTAATATGAGTAGTATCCAGTGTGCACTTTTAATCCAAGTTAGAAACTCTGGCATGAAAATATATATTTTACTAGTACATAGGACTTTTAAAGTCTGAGATTAGACAATTAAATACAGAAGTTCACTATGTGCAGACATGTGCCATACTGGTATGTAAACTGAAATGCATTAGACTGTTGTCTACAATGCTTTTTGTCACTTGAGATGTTGAAAGCATACAAAAAAAATTAAAAAGCCCAAACAAACCCTGTCTGATCTCTTTATGAATTTGTCTGAGAAGACAGAAGGGTATTTTTTTCTGAAAACAGAATGATATCCCTTTGTCATGGTGCAGTTCTGAATAAATTTATAGAAACCGTCAAGATTATCCTGGATTTACTATGCTTTAATAAAGAGGAGATTTTAATCCAGTGCCAGTGTGACTGACAGTTCTACCTTACGTAGGAAGAGTGAGGGGTCTCTTTAGGATCCTCTGTTAGGATCAGTCAGTTACTACCCAGCTGATTCCCTGGATGTTTATCCTTCGCTTTCCAGTAGATTTTGTGTGGGAGGGCTGGGGAGGCAAGAACTGCTACCAGTAAGGGAGTGTTGATTTTTGCATTCCTGAAAGTCGCTGCTGTGCTAAATGAAGATAATTGGCAGGAATCGATTAGTCTTATAGGAGGGTGTTATTAAGGGTTGAGCTCTTTTCACAAATTGCCCCTTCTGCACTTATTGCTTGAGTGGCATAATCTCAGCCATCCCAAAATTCACAGAACAGGAGATTGATTTCCTCCTTTTTCTTTTTCTTTCCCTGCCTTAAACTCTGCAGGTCAGTCCCACCCCAGGGTGCATCCGGGCGTTAATGAAGATGTTGTACTGCCCTTACTGCAGAGGACTTCCCACTGTGAAACCTTGCAACAACTATTGCCTCAATGTAATGAAGGGCTGCCTAGCAAATCAGGCTGATTTGGATACTGAGTGGAATCTGTTCATAGGTAAGAAGAGTTTAAATATTAGTGGAAGGAAACTCTGGAAATAGCAGATCTCTGCAGAGTTCTGTGAGGTTAGAAGACACTGTTGGTCAATACTCGGAATGAAGCAACTGCAGAGGCAGCTCACTTTGTAATTGAACTTCATGTCTTGCAGTAAGAAATAACTGCTCACCCTGCCCTAAGCCAGTCACGTTTCACATTTCATATTTCCAAACGAATGGTGTGGTGTTACAGCTCCTGAGCTGAATTATTACATGCTATGTGAAATGTTGAGAAAGATTTGGTTGAAGATTTGATAACAAGCTTAACATGGCAGAAATAGTATGTATTACAGCTGAAAACTAGGCTCCTGCAAGCTGAGAAGATAATAACATTGTATAACATCCAGTCAACATAAATCACAACAGCTGCTGTTCTTAATTCTGGTAGTATATAGGAAAAAAGCTTCAAAAGTTACATACATGAGAAATTATTAATTACTCATTCTTGCTTAAAATATGCTGATGTCTCCCTTCCAGTGTACTGAATAGAAAATACCAAACATGCAACCCAGTGTTAGAATGGAGCATGGAATATATATTTAAGAAAAACTGCTCCTATGGTTTTATTCACATAATTCTTCACTCAAATAAACTAAGAATAAAACAAGAAAGAAATCTGCCTTAGAGAGTCATTCAGCTATCCTGTAGCAAAACACAAAAAAAACCCCAAAAAACAACCAATAAAAAAAAAAGCCCAAAACCCACAACCAAAAAAAAACCTCCCAGAAGAGTAACATATAACAAGAAATATTATGTTGCTTTTGGTGATAGGATAGGATGACAATTAGACAAGGCTGATGATAATATGGAAGGAATGGAAACAGCTAGTTACCCTAGATACTAATGAGCATCATAGTCTAGACTGGATTTCAGAAAAATAAATGCAGCTGGAAAAAATAGGATAAAACTTTCTTTATTGCAGCTGAAGAAAGGAAATTTATTTTCTATTTTTGGAAAGATAAAACATAAGCAATCTCATTCTGCTTAATTTCAAACCCCACTGACCAATGTGACTTTGAAAATTTGACTCTGACTCATTCATGGATTTTTGCTTTACTCAGCAGTGCAAGATGGATAGGGAGAAGAAAACAGGATGAAAAATGAATCAGAGTATGAAAAGTGAAAACGAGCATTGAGTGTGCTATAAAAATAGCATGCAAACAACAGTATTAAACAAATGATGCAGATACACTTGCCTTCCCAGTCTCTTGTACTGGTTAAAGGAGTTGACATCAGAAACAGTGCTGTGTGGAGAGATACCTGTGGGATTACTGGAGTGAAAAGGAGAATCTGGTCATCATCAGAAAGCTAAGCGGGAGCTGATGGGAAAACAATGCTACCCTGTTAAAGACATTGCATAAGCTACTTTTTCTGTCAATGAAGAATAAGCAAGGGCTGAAATGTCGCTAATTTTGATTAAAAAAAAAAAAAAGTAGGCTTTTAGGAAAGAAAACCTCAAACATTTAAACTAAAATAAACAACAGAGTTTTTATTAAGGCAGGCACCTGTTTAAATCAAAAGCTGGGAGGTAAGGTTTGAGGTGTTAAGATTTCCTTTTCTGGTGCTTTAAATTCAGTGAGAGTGCTGGGCATGGTGAGATGTGTTGGAAAGTGTGGAAATGCTTACAGATTCAGACTTTCAGAGTCTTTGCAGCAAAGCCCTCATCTTCTTCAATGTCTCTCTGGTTTTGATTGTTCTTGCTCTCAGAAAATAAAAACTGCATGAAAGTTTGTAAGTTATGTTAAAACATAGTGCTAATTTATTAAATACTGTGTCAGGCAGGCTACTGTGCAATTATCCCTGCAGGTCACTGATGACAAGGCAGTATACACTACAAATACATCAAATCATATTTCCTCTTTCTTCTAACTGTACAACTTCCCCTCTGTAACTCTATGGAGAAGAAGATAGAGGAGATACAGAGAGTGTCATGTGTTTGGAAAAGGTATTCTGTTTTATCCCATTTTCAGGCCTCTGACAGCTTTGCTGAAGATGAGGGTCCTTCCTTTATGAAAGATTGAAATGAGGCAAGTTGTCTCTGTGTCTGACAGCTGTCAGAGGCTTTCTAATAACACATGCAATTCCCTTAGTGGTAAACACAACAAAACTTCTACTCACTGAATTAAAACGAACAGCAGCATTTTACAGCACCGCTGAGCTATGAAAGATTGGAAATTATGCATGAGCAGTTTTTAATCCCTGTTCCAATACTAGGAACCATGCACTAGCAAAAAAATAGAAGATAATTTTGTGCATTAACAGCCTCTGCCTAGGCAGGAATCCCAAATGTTAGTGCATATTCATACACAAGATAGTTTTGCTTAGTTCATAATCTGTGCATTTCAAGAATGTTTTGACAGAAGTTGGTGCTAGGAGAAAACTCTCGAATATGCTTGTCAGTACCTAAGTAAATCCTGTAGTTTGGACTGCATGTCCTGATACTGTTCTGTAGTTATGGCGATAGTCCAGCAACAACCAAGATCTGCACATGAGGAGGAGCAGAGGAAAGTAAATGGGCTGTTTGACAACAGGATGTGTTGCATGTTTCACCTACTTTATAAATATAGAAGTCAGGACTGAAATTGCATATATATAGCACTAATAAATCTTGCCTCTACTTTCAAAGCTAGGGAGACTGGGACAACTTCCCCTAAACATCTGGTGCTTTCCGAGATTTTATAGACTGTGAAAATTGGTAAGAGGTGAAACAGCTGCAGCAGCATGACACATGGTTTATTATATATTTCCTGGTTTTGTCACCTTAAGGCCTGTGTCCTTTTTGTGCAATGTTACATTATAGGCTTTCTTGTATTTTGTTGCCTATATTATTGCGCAATAAAAGCCAAATGTAGCACATCTCATTCTAGCAGATCATCTGCAACTCAGAATTTTGCCTGAGAAAGGAAGAGTCTTTAATATCATATTGTAATTATAAAACTGTAATGAAAAAATGCTCCTTCCAGGTAACTATATAAAATATTTAAGAGGTATTTAAAAGTAAACCCACCACACTGACTTTGAAAATGTGTATTTTGCAAAGCTTACTTCTGATGTTTTGCCTGTTAGTTACCCGTCATAATCTCCTTTGCACCCATCTCAAGCCAAGTTAGCAAATGCAAGATAAAAAGCATGAGCAGAGGAACTGTACTGCTGAGGAAGGAGATTGCCTCAGGGAGGAGCTGACTGATTCTGTGGAGTGGGGAAAAGGGGATTTTCTCTGTCTCATGGCCCACCAGATATAGTCAAAATTATGCTTCTCTCCATGGAGTTATACCAATTAACAGCAATAAGAATCAGGGATCCCACTGTTCATTCTGTCACAGAAATACAGAAGAGATGGATAAAATTATTGCCACTTAGAAAAATTTAAAGCCCATATATCTTAGGGAATGACATTCAATTTTAGCAATAGTGTTACTCCTCTTTCTCTTACTAACTTGTATTTAAGCCCCTGTTCCTATCTTGAGATTCTTTGACTTTCCCTAACTTTAGCTTTCCCTATAATTGGTCATTTATTTCCCTTCAACTGCTCTTTTTCTCAAGCAAGAATGTCAGTTGAAAAATGAGCCCACCTCAGTGGACACTACACTTTCTCTTGGTATCCTCATTCAGCTTCAGAATCAACAGCTGTAAAAAGATCATTTCCATGGAAGCAAGTGCATCTCATTCTGACAGCTGCCTTAATCACAGGTTCAGGATGGCAAAGTGGCCATAACCCATTTGTTTTTTGGAGGATTTCTTTCAGAAGTAGCATTAGAGTTCAGTTTCTTCTGTCTTGAGACAAAAACATAGATGATACTAAACCTGAAAGTCTAGCAAGATTCTGAGCCAAATATGACAATCCTTACATAAGTAATTCAGCACAACAGAAGAGTAAAGATCCAGGTAGTTGTTTCAATCACAGCAATTACTGTATCTGAGCTTTTTTTTTTTTTTGTGGAAATCTAAAGTAATTGATAAATTCTTTGTTGGTGTAGTTAGTGACAAAGTGCAATGCCTGTGTAGTAGTGTATCAAATGCAATCCGTGGAGGTTTGACACTGCATGGCTATTTATAGTAGCAGAAATTACAAGTCTTTTTTTTTTTCCTACAAATTATTCAGTGACAAATCAGACTCACCTCAACCTTACGCCCATGTTTTAGTAGGCAGGAGATTGTGGAAGACACTTCAGAAATTGTGCAGTAACAGAGATTGCATCCCTGTCTGTGAAAAGGAGCCAAGAGTTCATGTCCACAGCCATCCTTCTGCTTAGAGTGGAGAGCAAATGGCTTTGCTATGAGTGTATTCGATAGTTGAGAAGCTCTGTAGTCTAGTAAGGCACATCAGCAGGTAGTGTGTTCACACTGAAGGATTCAAGGCCTGCAAAGCTGAGAGCCAGACGCCTCTTACAGCTACCATCCTGCCAGGCTTCACCAGAGGAGAAAATCATACCTGCAAGGCTTCAGCAAAAGCTTCTCCTTCCAGTGTTAAAATTATTTCACTTACAGTCATTACAACAGCTCTGCATTACTAATTAACTTTCTTCTTGTTGTGCTCTAAGAATCCCTTTTTTCTTCCCACCAGTATGACTCAGACACTTATCTTAGGAGTTCTCCTGAGGCAGAGTATACCATGCAGTCTCACTTAGAGCAACTAGATAATTTTCAGAAAAAATACCCAACAAAACCTTAATTACTTACTCCTAGTGAAAGTTTTAGTGATGAAAATATGCAATCAGTTTTATTTACTGCTTACAAAAGTCCTCAGGTCTCTGTGCTTTCTCTGTTCCATGTGCAAGCACAAGGATAAACATTTTCCTTTTAATGCTTCGAAAGACCATCCTGATTTGACTTTTTTAATGGCTTATTATAAGAATAACTGTGTCTTCAAGATTCACTTTGGTTCATAGAAAAATCAGTCTGTAATTGTAACAGTAATCCTTTACTATTTTCCTGTGACTTTTAGGAGGTCTCAAAGCAACTTTCTCTTCTCCAGGCCCCAAGTTACTCAGCCTGTCCTTGTAGGGAAGGTACTTCAGTCTTCTTATGAGCTTTGCGGCCCTCTGGATTTGCTCCAACCATTCCATGTCCTTATGCTAGGGACACCACAGCTGGATGCAGCACTCCGGGTGGGATCTTAAAAGATCAGAGTGAAGGGGCAGAATCATCTCCCTCGCCCTGCTGGCCACGCTGGTTTTAATGCAGCACAGGGCTGCCTTTCTGGACTGTGAGCACACACTCACAAACTCAGCACACTGAGCACAAACTCAGCTGGCCCATGCTGAGTTTTTCACCAACCAGCACACTCAAGGCCTTCTCTGCAGGGCTGCTCTCCACTCAGCCTTTGGGTGCGTCTGGGACTACCAGAACCAGGTGCAGAACCTGGCACTTGGCCTTGCTGAATTTCATGAAGTTCCCGCAGATCCACTTCTCAGGCTTGCCGAGGCCCCTCTGAACCCCTGGATGGCACACCCCTTCCCTCCAGCATGCTGACCACACCACACTGGTGAGGGCTTGGAATTGTCACACACACAAGCTTGGTGTCATCAGCAAACTTCCTGCGGGTGGACTCAATCCCACTGTCACCAAAAAAGAAATCAAACAGTATCGGCCCAGTAGTGACCCCTGAGGGACACCACTCCTCACTGGGCTCCACATGGACAATGAGGCACTGACCACAACTCTGAGTGTGGCCATCCAGCCAGTTCTTTTTCCACCGAGTGGTCCATCCATCAGATCCATGTCTCTCCAATTTGGAGACAAGGATGTCATGC
Organism: Platysteira castanea; assembly: GCA_013397175.1. Taxonomy (NCBI): domain Eukaryota; kingdom Metazoa; phylum Chordata; class Aves; order Passeriformes; genus Platysteira; species Platysteira castanea. The sequence goes on from VYXC01005418.1 coordinate 873,980, forward strand.
AGGACAGTGTCAAACCCTTTGCATGAGTCCAGGGAGACAATGTCAGTAGCTCTGCTCCATCCACCAATGCTGTAGCCTCGTCAGAGAAGGTTGCCAATCCAGGCATGATTTCCCCTTCATAAAGCAATACTGGATGTCACCAGTTACCTCTTTGTTTTCCATATGTTTTAGCATAGTTTCCAGGAGAATCTGCTCCATCTTTCCCTTTATTTATCTCTGCATAGTACAGAGCAAAGGCTGGCACTCCATCATAATACCCCGTAGGCAAAAGCCTTGCTCTGGTTTAATCATGGTAAGAGCTAAATCAGGGGTTTTAGCAACCTTAGTTACCTGGAACTTGAATATCTTCTCTCTACCACCCTCCTCCTTAATCATTATATGAAAGTATGCTGTGCTATTTTTTATATGTTCGCCTTTCACAAAGGCTCTGTGAGAAAAAATAAGTTCTATTATTTCCTCCATGGAGAAGCACTGCAAAAGATTCCTTCAGACATGTGGTGCCATTACTCCAAATACAGAGTTGCTGGTGGAAATCCATCAATTTTAGTTTGATGCGCATGGAATGGACATGGTATACAAATACTAAAATTTCATAATTTGCATCTTGTGCTGATATAAAAACTGATAGCATTTACAGTAAAGGCAGTCTAAAACTCAAACCCTGAATAGGAAGCCTTATTTTCAGTAATTGGGTACTTAGAAAGGATTTAAAAATTTAGGCTAAAATCATCTTTTCTTTCTTCCTGAGTCAAAGTTATCATGAGGCCTTAAGTGAATTTGTCTTTGCCAACCATCAGAATGAAAATAGGGAAAATTTTCTTAACCTAATGCTTTTCATCTTTTCTACTTAATTCCATAAAACAACTTTAGTGCCTCCAGAGTTTGAAGAAGTAATAGTTTTTTAAGTCTCCTGACTGTATGGCCTAAAGTAGCTATTATTATACACCAATATCTATTCCCGTTAGTTGAAGTGTCAGGATTTGGTGGATGGCTCTAAGGGTGTGGAGCCACACTGTGATTACATATGAAAAAATGGAACCCCCAGTTCAGAATTATTTTTCCCTACTTTAGCTTATTTTTACAAAAGGAAAGGAAAATCAGTAGCGTACTCTGATACGTGAGAGAACTGCAAATCTGGTTGCTCAGAGGTTGAGAACAATATTTTCAGATGTAAATCTAATGTTGTTTATGAAAAAACGTTTAATGTGCCTCAGGCCCATTAGTCTCCATAATGCATAGGTAACAACGTGAAGGAATTTGCAGTGCTATTAAAAACACAGACTTAGCATCTGTTAATTATGGCAGTTCAGGTTAAAGATATGTAATTGTACAAATGAAAAATGAACTCGACAATGTCTAATTGAAAGACTGCAGTATTATAATTTTTAAGTTCTCTGATAAGGAGTAACCTCCATGATTCCATATTTTCCTCTTGTTTTCCAGAAATAGTAGACTCACTGCCTACAGTTTAAATGTAATAACAGGATCTGATGTCTTAGAGCATATAGGAGCACCCCTGAAATAAAGGGGACATCACCGTTCAGTAAGGCAATGTGTAGATGAGGGGAACTGTATTTGTTATTTCCTACTGCTTTTCTTACCTCAGAAATATAAAGGATAGGCAACCTGAGCATGTTATTCCTCAGACGGAAATGAATTCAGCCTGAGAGAAGCTCTCTGAAGTTGTGGGACTGCCAGCAGAATGCAAATAGCACCACAACTTGCTTGCTGCCTAAACTCTACTTACCCTGCCAAATCTCTGTGCTCCCCCCTGGGGAAATATAGATTCTTACAAGCAACTCACAGCATCCATTGACCTGTATATTTGCTTTAGGGTTTGTCACTGAAGAAGGAGATTCCCTCCTGTAGGACTATGGGGATTGTGCTCCTGTTACTGGATCAAAAGAGCTGGGTCTCATCTGGCCTGATCTTGCCAGTGACCCCATTGACAACTTGTTACTTGGGGGTGCATCCTGGAAGAGTGCTAATGGCTTTACTCAGAGTGACTCTTGAAGACTGCAGCTCCTAAAGAGGGACTGTGGATTTATGAAAATGCAAATGTTTAGTTGAATGATAGCAGCAGACTTCTTGGGACCGTGAGCTTTGTCATGGCTTGTGGAAATCACATATGGTGATTAACTATGCCATTCTCTTTAAGGCTCAAAAGATATTACTGCATGTGAAACACATCACCCATCATGATGTCATATGACAGCTACAAATACAGGATCAAATGAAGCCATTCTAGAATTCCGCCTTTGGCATGTGAACACAGTTCTCTTGAACTGTATTATTTCTCCATTTGCAGGAAAAAGCTTCTCAAGACTTGAAGTGATGTAAGAGTTACATACTCAGTATTTTCATCAGGCCCTATGTTGACTGCAGCATTTAGATGCTACAGCTTCTTTTGAAAATAGCAAGACTGATCAGCATTGTCAAAACATTTAAAAGATTTTATAATGAAACCACTGGACCCAAATGATGACTTTTTAGTTCCATTTTCATTCCTCATCTCCAACTCCTTCATATTATTTCACATCAAAGGGAAAAAGTCTGTTTAGTACACATGAGCACAGTTTGGAAGTTGCAGAGAATAGCAAATTTCTCTCTGTTTATATTCAGGGGAAGTGCTGGGGAAGCTGTTTTGCCACTGCGCTTAAAATGCTATGAATCAACCCAGGGATGTTACATAAGATATCTCTAGAAACAGGAAATATGTTCATTATTTATTGCTCAAATACTGTGTGGTTCTGGGACCATTATTTTGTACTTTTCCAAGTCCATAGCTGTGCCTTCTCAAAGTAAGGATTACTTCTGGGAGAGCAGTAAACAGACCTGCTATTTCTGTCCTAGGTTACCACGTATATTAGCACCTCAAAAGAGTTTTCTCTTCAGTGAAGGATTTGATGTCTCAACTAATTGCATTTACATAGGGCTGAATCCCTATTAGCCTGTCCGGATATCCCTCAGGCATTTCACTGTGGAAAATATTGTGCCTCTTACCTGATCTGGTTTCCCTTCTGGTTTGGGGGATTTGGGGCAGGAGATCTCTCTGGCATATAACTGTGAATGAAACACACACCCAGACTAGAGAACTTGGCCATGCTTTTATAGTTCAGCTACCTGAAAGAGCTACTTCCATGAAGTTGTGCTTTTTTTTTTTTAAGGATTACAAATCCAAGAACATGTGAGTTTCATTTTACAATCCCAAGGAGGTGGGATTAAATATCATTTTAATTGGTTTGTACTTACTATTTTGGCTGTGCTTAAATGAGGCAATGCTGCATTACACTAGGAAGGGTGACGATGTTATTTCTAAAAACATATCTTCAGTTAAATCATCACTTGACTTGCTCAGTATTGATAAACTTAAGATAATCTGAATTCTAAGTTTGGCAAACACCCCTATTTTTAAGGGAAAAAATAATTGTGCAATAATTAGAATGCTGCCCAGCAGAGTCCTTACAGTTTTATTTCAACTTCAGTTGAAATGAAATTTTTCTCTCTGTCCATTTTTCTGCATTTTGTTTCTGCATGTATTCCACTGCATTTAAAATTATGTATCTGGGGAAAGTTTTTGTTGCACCATGACACCATTTTATATATTTAAAATATTTTGTCTTGGAATCTGCATCCATTTTTAAAAACCGCATAAGTAAAAAACAGTTTTCATATGCTGAAAACAAACTTGAAACTATGTAATATCTTGAATGATGTGGTTTTTTCTGATAAATTGATTTAGTCTTTCAGATTCTCTAAACTTCATATTAGAAAAAAATGTCAAATTATGTTCTCCATTATTCAGGCAAATGTAATGGAGAGATAAATGTAACTCAGAGCAAAGTTGTTCTACAAATAACTATCAAAGCACTTGGTTGCATCTGAAAATACTTTGCTGAGTTTATTATACAATGTCAATAAAAGGTGATCCCTTAACGCAGTGATGTCAAAGCAAAACTGACATCAATTTACTTTGTATTATAATTTTTAGCCATTGCTTGATGAAGGCTAATCTGTTTATGATAATGTCTTAGGTAGCATATTATCTATTTAGAATCACAGATTTCTTTTTGAAATACAGAAGAAAAGCAGTGTTGGCAACAAGCCTTAATTTCACCTTACAAATTTTCTTTGCTTTTTGACTGCTTTTTCAGGTCTTTTTTGACCTATAGAAATATTATCCTATGCTGCAAAAAGCTCCAAACATTATTAGCATTATGGCAAAACCTGGTCAAATGTATAATCTTGTATGAATATTACATATTATAATATATATGCATCATATATCTATTTTACATATGTTCCTTAATGTAAACAAAATGTTCCTTTTTTTTCTCTAATGAAGCCACACAGATATACAAGGGCATACATTACACTCAGTCAATTTACTTGTTTTGGAAAGACTTTTTAAAGATAAGATAATAGAAGAAGGTGAAGAGTGTTTGGTTGAGCTATAAATTTCTCATAACTTGGCAAAGAGACTATGATAAAGATCCCTAGCCAGTAGCCCATATCAGTGCCAGATTTGGTGGAGCAGAAAATTAAAACCATTAGAGAGATTAGAATTTTAGTAAAACAAAAGATTTAGGAAGTAATTATTTCTTTCTGATAAGGGTCCTATGGATTCCTTTCTTGTAATACGTCTTCTTGTAAAGAAAGTTTTTTCAGAAGCAGGAAATACTAGGAAAAACATAGATGTTTTTCCCCCTCCATTCCCTCTGCATTATCAACAGAAGATCTTACTATTTCTCTAGTCAAGAGAACTAGTTGGATGCAGAGTGCTATGACAGAGCTGGTATGGACAAAATTCATTGAGCATTTTTGCAAGAGTGGAATCTAGAAGTGTTCTGATGCATTTGGGAAATTTCAGTGTGTTTAGAAGGTAATATGAAAAACTCTGCTCTTATATTTCTCATTTCTCTGTGTTACTCAGTGTCACCTGCCCTGTAATATAACATTCAACATCCCTTAATGTCATTTATATTGCAAGTTAACCTATGGGAGTTTAAACTCCCATAACATGTATTTTTCATTTAGCCACCAGAACTTTCCATGTCAGTAGGAACTCACCTTCATAATATCAGATTTCAGTTTGCAGCAGCGAAGAGCCTTTTCCTCTGTCTTGTCTTGTTAACCCGTAAAATACATATAACTATGAAGGAGAAAATAGCAGCTTGGAAAATAAAGAACACATTTTTGGTTCTGCTGGATATTTGTTGCTGACCTAACGCATTTTTGGTTCTGCTGGATATTTGTTGCTGACCTCAGAAGAGAGTCCAATTTTTCAACTAAGCAATGCATCTCACTGTAATGTTATAAAATGAGATGAAGGTCAGTCTTTGCTCTCAGTGTACAGGTTAGAACAGCATCTTGCACTTAATTCAACTGTAGAATAAGTTGAAAAATAACAAAAACCATCACTAAAACAAATGATGGACCATGGAGAATGGACAGTGCCAAAAAGACAAGAAGTTATCCTGAGCATGAGACAATAAAACATAGAGCACTCACAAGTTTCTGACTTGGATTTCATAGATGAAATGATACAAAAGGTCTTCCAGTAGATTTAGCTGTTTTAATAAAATATGTAGGATCAGACCCACTGGCCTTTAGTTATACTTCAGCTTCCTTATTTTTATATATTGGTGAAAAGAAGCAAATAAACAGGATATAGACTGTTTCTGCTGTAGGAACAGAAGTGACAGTTCTGGCCACACAAAACTATAGTTTGTGATTTGTGTTTCATTTGTACACTCAAAAGAAGGACTTTATGGATTTCTCATGCCAAACTAAAAATTAATCCATTAATATTTTGTCAGTTGAAATTTTGCAGATATCTGCAGTGCTGGCTACATACAGCATACTTTAAATCAAGTTCTCCTCTTCGTGCTGTATTTACTATTTGGTTAGCTTTTCATAACAATTAAAAAATTAAATATTTGTGTTTCCTTTTTAGTTTTTCCTGGGAGATTTTCTGTCAGGAAAATACTTCCGTGGGAGTAATGAGAGATGGCTGCTCCAAGTTACACTGATGGTTAAAACCACATTTCAGTAATATGGAAATCTTGTATTCCAGATATTAATGACTCATATTCTCATTTTTGCATGTTGACTGCACCCAGATAAATCACTTCTAAAATCACTACTAGACAGTTTTGAGGCATCTCATAATATTTAGTTTGATTGTCTTCTCCATGTACGATTAATATATTCTTCCAGCATCTTTCAGTCTTTCATTTATATAAGTGCATGTTTGGTGGTTTAGTGTTTTTCAAATGCAGCTACTAGAAATATACATATAGAGCCTAGTCTGACTGATGTGTGTTTTGAAGAATGTAAATGTAAATTAATATTTTAAAAATTAAAAGAAGCAAAATTATGGTAATATGCAAGTCATTTTAAGAAGCCTATGAAATTAAGGCACAATAAAAGTGTTATAAATTACTTAGGTTGAAATCAGGAAAGACAGTGTGCCAGAACTTTAACTGATGCAAATAATTTGCTAATGGAAATATGTCAGTGGAAAATACATGAAGACTTAATTCCACTTATATTGAATGTATCTCTAAAGAAGTAATTCTGAAATTACTTCATTTTGTCAAGCTACTTGTTACTGAGAGATGAGGAAAGCAAGTACTTATTTTTCTTTATGTAAAAGTACCTCCAAGCTCCTCATCAAGTCTATCAATTCCAAGATGTGGAAGATTTCTCTCCCCTTACAAAAAGAAATTTGATAGTTAGAATATCTAGTTATATAGGCCACAAAGCCTAAAGCAGAATTACCGAATAAAGCCCAAAGCACAGGGTAAGTGTAGTCTTGTATAATATTTCTAGCTGGATTCACATTTGTTTGGCAATATTAAACCCAAGCATAAGTCCAGACAGAGTTGACAGGGTGATACTTCTCTTCCAATCTGCCTTGTTGCTTGTCAAGCAGCACAGGCCACAGGGCCCAGCCAACAGACAGCGACTCTTTACAGGGAGAGAAACCATCAAACCAGTGTAACTTGGGCTCTTTGGAAAATAAACATCTCAGTGGGAAACAACAGGTTACAAATAGCTTTTTCCAAAGTATCCGACAATGAATTGTAATTTTCTTTTGTCTTCATTTTGTTTTCTTGTTTAATTTGGTCCAAATGGTGATATAATACAAATTGTGTGGTCTTGTGACTGTATAGGGTTCTGTAAGTGACAAGAATGCAGTCCTTCCCAGCTGATGCCAGTATAAGCAGTTTCAGTAGTGTTTGTGGGGTTTTTTTCCAGTTTTGTTTACCTCTTAGTTTTTTAGTGATCTAAATAAATATGCAAAGCATGTTGCACACAGGATTCTTGTAATATAACTTTATCAGCATTGTAGGAAATGTGTTTCAACTTGCCACGATTCATCGCTTATTTTTCTAAAAGCATTCTATTTTATTGTCACTTTCACCTCTGTGGGCTTCTGAAGCAAATGTTTAAACTGAAAAACATTGCATTTGTTATGCATGAAAATAATAAGCATTTATGAGGAAGGGTAATATATCTTTCAGCTTTTAAGTTGGTCACGAAACTTGTGTGTTATCAGAAGTCTTTTTTGTTAAAATTTTTGAAGGGTTCTCCATAAATCTACATCCAACTTTGAGAGATCTGGGAATACCATACAAAATAAATAGTTCCATCTAAAATGAGCCTTCATTTATCTCATGTGTTATTTTGGTATTCCAGTTTGTTTATTTGCTGACATCTTTTTCTTGGAAACTGACTCTCAATATATCCTACGCATATGTGCTGAGCTGTTATAAAAGAGATGAAAGACATTCATGTCTCTGATTTACTGTGTTTCAGGAGAGGATTTTTGAGTGGAAGAGGGTAGATTTTCTGAAAAATTTCCCTCCAGTTCAGCGTATTTCTCAGGATAGACTGAAAGACCTTCAGGCATAAAAGTATTATTCCAAGTATTGAAGATCCCTAATATGAATATGAAAAAACTAATTAGCTTTTCCTGTAGACCAAATTGCTTTTCAATCCTTATAAAAATATAAAGTATAAAATAAAAAGTGAAAACGGTATTGAATTAGTAGTTACTGGATGTGCAGTCTTTGCTTTTCATTACTTTATACTGAAATTCTATTGAAAGTAGTAGAATAAATAACTATTATATTGCCATAGAACACCTTGCAGAACAGTTAGGATTCAAGGCAAATAGGTTAGTTATGAAATACCAATATTTTCAATGGAAAGTGGGTAGCTATTGAAATTCCTTCATTTGAGTCTGAATTCCATAGCTATTCAAAGCTTTGGTTATCTATCAGATTCCTCTAATTTAAACAGATACAGATAAGACAGAAAAAGTCTTTTGTTTGATTTCTATTGGATGACTGAATATTTCTCTGAAGCATTTAAATAAGCTCACCAAATTCAAACAATTATAGGTGACCTCATTTGAGAAAAAATAGAATTTAGATAATGTATATGAAAGGTAAGAGAAAAGGAGCAGAGTTGTACTATTCCACCTTATATACATGGATGTATTTAATTTGTACTTCTTATTTAGTGAATGAAAGGGTATGAGAACTGAGTGAGCTCCCAGAAGTGTACAAACATTTTAATTAACAAAATTTTAAAATGTTAAAATGTTCTTATGTTAAAAAGCTGTGTTTAAGCAGAGGCAGTAAGCTGATGCTTGAAGAATAGCAGCTGTAATTTGTTTATTTGGGGGAAATGGAGCAAATGCCTTCATAGGTTTTAGAGAAGTGCCAAGAACATGAATGGACACCATCCCAACCAGAACATCTTCCTACAAAACTACTGTTTGAAAGAAAGAATGAATCAACACTGCAAGTACTATGTGTCACCTTTTAGTGAGTTCAAGAATTTCAGATGGATAAAAAAAAGGCCTTTAGGAATCACAGTTTTTTTCTTTAATTGACCATAGGCCAGTAGAACAACAGGTTTTATCCTGTTTTTCTAATGTGTAAACTAGAACATTTTCACAGCATTCGTGGAGTCATCTGGATGATCAGATAGAGCACTTGGATTAACACCAAATATTTTCTAACTATTGCAGCACATTGTGGGGTGAACTGCTGTCATTTGGGAGTGTCATGATGACCCACACATGCCTTCCCACTCTTTGAACATAAAATGGAAGATTGTTTGCCTAGTGAGAATGGCACCTTGTTTTATCAACACATGCCAGCTCCCAAAACAGCTTGGTGGAACAGAGGAGTTTGCATGGGTTGAAAATTCAGGCCACATCAAAAAAAGCTTTATTGCTAAAAGAACAGTAAACATAGATATCAATAGGATGCTTTGCCACATGTTATTACTGCAATTAAGGTGCAACTTGAGTTTTATTTAGTTTAGGTACTGAAATCTGGTTTACCTACTAATTACAATATAAAATGGTAGCACAGATTTGAGCCTAAGCTTGCTATCTGTATTTCCCTGAACTCCCAAGCGGGTCCTCTAACCTTCGTTCACTGATGGCCCAACTGCATCTATTATCTGAAAAGCTGGACTAGGTACTTCCAAGCAGAATACCATCTTCCCTCTTGCTACAGAGACTGACTTTTTTAAAGAAAGAAATACACAGCAAGAACAGATGTTGAATAACAATCTTAATCCATTTGATTTCCAATATGTACAATTCCTGCAGGTGTAAACCTGAAAAGAGATTAATTATCATAGTTTAGGGTTTATGTTCTGATAAACTGCTATAAGGGATCTTAAAATTCCCAGAGTGATTCAGATTCTATGTCTACATCGCTGACTTTCAATCTGAAAAGGCTTATTCAATTCCCATTTTTTAAAGCCATAATTTTTAGATTTCAATGTGCACTCAGAGAAGTTCATGACTATCTGAACTTTCTACTCACTGTGGATAATTTCGTCTTTAGGAAATTCTCACCTGAGACAGCTGAATTACTTTTTTTCTCTGCAGAAACTCACTGTGTACATGATATCTGTAGCAGTGATCCAAAAAAGCATAGGAAGCAAACAAGACAGATCTCATGGGCTCTGAGCAGCTGCTGACCAATGAAGATTGCACCCAAGCACTCGAGTAGATGTGCATTTTCACATGTTTTTATGCAAAATTCTGAATGTTGCCTGAAGTGTTAGCTCACCTAATGATGCTGCTTCAGAAAACAGTGATGACAGACAGTCTTCCCTGAACTTTCTTGTGTTCCAGTCCCAGCACTGGGGGCCACACAGTTGATACCTATGAAAATGATTTTTACTTTCTTTTCTACTTTTTCAGTCAGTGTGCTTAGCTGAGTTTGTTCTCTGGTTTGTCTGACTCTGTAACCCATTAGATTCTGGCACCATGGCAAGGGAGGGAATGTGTGGTGAGCTAGGAGACATCAAAAAATAATAAAACAACACCCTAAGATGCTCTGTGTTCTCAATTCTTTGCATTAGTTATCCTCATTTAGAAACAAAACTCCCCTAGATTTTTACTTTGAAACTTTTAATCCTTTTTTGTCACAAAAGCCAGACCCTCCTCAAGGATTCACTAGGATGAGGTGTAGTCATAGCCCAGTTACCTTTTGATACACAGGAATCAACGCAACACCTAAAAACTACCAACTGAGCTCCCTCAGAGGAGACGAGAAGAGCCTGAAAGCCTCCACCTGTCCTTCTGGGTGAAGGAGCAAGGACTTGCCACTGCTGTTACTACTGTCTCGTGTGGGAGGGGCGATTGGGGCTGGTGCCATGTTTTCTCCTAAACATACGGTCTGGCACGGAGTGGGAAGGTGCAACAGAAAACACTTCAAGTCCTGTGGAGGCAGTGTGTGAGCAAGCTACATTTGGGAATCGCTATCTGGTCATGCTTTCACCCATCCTGCTTAAGCCAGCCGAGGCAGCCCCCACGCAGCAGCCAGCCGTGTGTTTGTACCACTGTGCCATCACGGTGCCCTGATCTTGAGATCCTCCACGCAGACAGACAGCACTGCCAACACAGAGCAGGGACAGGCAGCATGGTGGGAATGAGCTGTGGGAGGGGAGTGCCAGGGAGAGAAAAACGGCTCCCCAGGCCAGTGATGTGAATTGAAATATCAACCAGGCAGTGATTTAAGAGATTAGTTTGATACTAAAGAGAGATGAAACTATGGGCAGCTGCCGTGAACAGGTCAGTCACATTTCTCTCCTGGCCATGCATTTCTGCCGTGCCTTTTCCAGCAGCAGTGGGGCAGCCAGCCTGGGGAGAGCTGACTGGGACCAGGACCTGCAGGAAGCTAACCCAGCCACAAAACTAGGAAGGGGTTTCTACTGGGATAGGCCTCAGCTACCTGATGTAACTCATATGCCACTATATCACTTATGGCAGAAAGAAATAATTCATGACAAGAAGTGGAATGCTAATTTCATCTTCATCAGTAGATCTGTAGGTGCATTTTGAAGTAGCAACCCTAAGCCCTAAGGGTCCTGAGAAGGCTTAGCCAGTCTAAGAGCTGGAAGCTGCTGAAATCAGAGAACTCATTCCCAGCCATGTGTTCCTTGTGCTTCCATTCTGCTGACCTGCTTCCCAAGCTTTCTAGGCTTTCCCAAGCCTACTAACCTGATAGAAAATGAACCGTGAGGGGAAAGGTTGTTTGAAATTCTCAGCCAAATTAGTGAGCAGCCTCCACTCAAGGACTGGACAACTCAAGTAGAAATGCAAATCCTAACTTTACATGAGATGACTGAGGTCAGAATTTCTGAAAATGTGCCTTGTCATTTATTTCTTCTCCATCCCTTTGACCCCATATGGCTGCATATTTGCACTGATTCCTTTGCACTCACTTTGATGCTGATAGGATGTTTTTCTGAACAGGACCATTGCCCAAACATAAAACTTTTCCTTTTTTTCTATTTCTTTTTTTTTTTTTTATCAGTTTTGTTTTCAGTGTGCTCACTGAATCATCTTGGCTTACTTCTGCCTTGGATCACCATCCAATGCATGGTAGAGCCAAAGTAAAAGCTGTGGGTGCTCAGAACAGGGAAGGCAGATGAGGTGTGTGGTAAGAGAGTAGGATGTGCTTCTATCCTTTTAATACTACCATGTAGTAAAAGCTCTTACCTGTTGCTCCTAAGGTTTTGCTTTTAGTCCTTCATTAGCTTATATGCAGCACAATGGTGAAAAAACATGCTTCTCCTTAAAGAAAATAAACTGTCAAATACTTTAAATGTTTGCTATATATACTGCTTCATTATTCTAGTTTTAGTAATTGTTAGATAACTAGTTCAAAAGTTTCCTTATAAAAAGGAGAAAATCAGCTATGTATAAATTTCTGCCTTTGCATTTCTGTCATTTGTAATGTTTCATGCTCCAGTATGAAGAAATTGTGATTTTGTTTATTTTAATTTTCAAGTGAACACATAAAAGACTTCTCACTGTACAGAAAGATGCAAATATTATGTATACTACATCCTCCTACATGTTATGGATAAAAATATTTTAGAGACTTTAATCAAAATGTCTTAAAGGCCTAACTATGTTTATGAACTGGAAATAATTAAGAAATAGGTGAGAAAAAGAGCAATTAAAATAATGGAAAAGGATACAAAATAAAATTTTCTTATGGGATTTAGAACGGTGAGCTGCTAAGCAGGGATATGTAGGAAAGCTGACAGAGATGGCAGAGTCTCTCTTTAAGAAGGCTCCTGCATGAATAACAGTAACAAAATGAAAGAAAAAAAAAAAAAAACCCAGAGAATAAGAAGGTATTAGACAAGAAATGGTGAAATATGATGCACAATCAAAGTCTGTGTGGTTCCTTGCAGTAAATGTGTCAAGTTTATTACACAAGGTCACCTTTAATCTGGATACTGAAATTAATGCCTTTTTAAATATATTTTCGTGTCATTGTATCAATGAAAAAATAGCAAAGTAGTTGTGAATATGGGTTAACAGTGCAGAAAGCTCTGAGAAATGCAGCTTCAGCCCATCTCAGAACTGCACTGACAATCCTTTTTCTTTGTGTTTTTGAGGTGTTTTAGTAAGGAATTCAGAACCCTAATAGCAGGTTTGGATAATCGGCACTGACAGCAAAACTGAGTGAAGGCATTGCTAAAGGAGCTGAAAATGAAAACTCCAATTAAATGCACAAGAAATAAAGGTTATAACTTACAAAGAAGAAGTCTTCTCCATCTTCCATATTATTACTATTTTGGGTAATGAAATGTTATTTCCTCACAGCTATGATTTAAACAACTGGGCTGCTCTTTGTATAGATGTTAGGGAGAATTAGAACACAATGACAAGAGTCTGCCTACATGAGGAAATACCATTTTTGATGAAACTTACCCAAGAAGGATAAAGCACAGTTTCGTGTCAAAGTAGACAATGTGCACTCCTGGATAGTCACATTAACAGTCTCTTCAGAGATGGATAAGCAGGAAAGGGGGATTTCCCACATTCTGTAGGAATGACCTCTACTATATTGATGTCTTCTTTTTTCTCCCTACTATTAGCATCTTTTCTCCTTACTTTTTAAAGCCATGATTTAAGCCTGATTTTTAACAGGAAAAATTTTAATATTTCAAGGTTTTGTTGAGCTATACACTGTCTTTAAAAGCTTTTTGTTATTACTGGTATGTTGCTACAGCCTTTTAAATCGCTGTAATATCACATTACATTAACTGCAGAGAGCTTCCCAAATAGATATTTTAGTTTACAGTGTTCCGTGTTACCTCCTAAATAAACATGAGGTTTTCTGTTACCAGAATGTTCAACTGTAACACAGTTCTGAGATAAGAGTGAGCACAAGGAGGACTGTAATTACAGCAATTATGGAAAAGTAATTTACTAGTTGTGTAAACTGAACAGCTTTGAAACAGAGTGGATCGACCATAAAAAGAAGTTCAATACTGAAAATAAATATTTTGGGATCTCTGAAATGGTTGTAACGTGGATAAGCAAACTGTAAACATTTTGCCTGAAGTGATATATTTTCATTTTAAAGGCCCTTATAAATATAACTTTGTGTTTTTATAAAAAGACTTAAAGATGTCAGAATTATGCATAGATACGCAGATCTGTCATTTCCCATCTGGTATATACTCAGACCTTACTAAAGAAACAAATAAATACAGCTGAATTGACATGTCTTTGGGGGAAAAGAACAAAACCCAAACTTTTACATTTTGAAACAGGTAAAATGATCATTAATTTAAAAGAAAATCGATAGGCTAATGCCAAAGGATGCAATAATGAATAGAGTTATCTAGAGAGAAAATTGATCAAAAAATGTCTCCCAAAATGTAGATGCAGTCTTAAACTACATGTAGATGGTTCAGAAGCCAAATTGACATGCGAACAGTTATGTTCTAGCCCAAGAATATTCAAACTTAGTTTCTCAGTCCTTGGTCAAGAGAACAACAGGGCTTTGCCAGCTGTTCTGAAGACTCCACAAAATGGGGTTAAGGAAAGCAAGACCATGTATCCTATATGAAATTTTTAAACAGTTTTGTCCCTTCACCAAACGTCTTACACAAATTTCAAAGAGTATATTAATAGAAGGATGAAAACAATCTGCTACCTGAAGTTTTTATCAAACCAGGCCCGTTTTTGCAGTGGCAAAAGCTAGGGCCATGCTGTGGGTAGCTGTGCTCTGCAGCACACCTCTGTACTCTGCCTCCTGCCAAGGTGACAGAATACATCTTGTGCCTTCATCCTTCCTATGAAAGTCAGAGGTTAGGGAGGAGACCTCTACATCCTCGGTCCACCCCAGACTGAGATGGTGCATAGACTGGATACATTCCCAAGGCCTGAGGGACTCTCCAGTATCTCATGTTTAAGCAATATACTTGCAGTGAAAATGGTAGCATTTAGATCTTACTTTCCTGTCAAGCCAGAACAGCTCAAAACCTAATGTAAATGATTGGATAATAATAGTAATATTTCTTTGATCTGATTCCTGAGAATGGATGTTCTGGCTATCAGTTATTACCTGCACTTTGCGATTTTACATTCACATTTGTCTCTGAATAATAGCATCCATTACAAGCACTGGCCATATTCTGCAGTCAAATTAAACCACATGGCAATTGTGTGTTCCATTACTTTGTAGTAAGTCACAGCATTTAATTGCATTATCACAATACTAAGTGATTACAAGCAAGTCAGAAGCACTTAACAAGGCCTGAATGAGTATTTATAGTCATTCAAGCTTTGAGGACTGTTACATAAGAAACTGTCATTTATGCTTCGCAGGGAGAAAGTTAAGACTTCTGTCTATGAGTTAAATACTTGAAAACCAAAGGGCTGGGCCAAAACCATTATAGAAAATAAACTGCTTCTGTAACAACCCTGCTGCTGTAAATGCTTCTTTTTATATGAAGCATTTGACTTAAATGGATTGCAGTTACTCTTGACAGTATGAAAGAAGGTACCCTAAAACATTTTTAAAAGCTCTTGTACTCCACCTTTAAAGCTTTGGTGTATTAACTTGGCAGAAAATGGCTTATAAGAAAACCTTACTTATATGAATGACAAAGCTGAAGAGGTCTGTACGCTAGGGAAAGAATACATCACTTTGTCAGTGGGAAAGAACACAGGTACCAGCAGGGTCTCATAAAATGAAGAAAGAGGATGCAAAACGATGAAATACCATAACCCTAGGTCTTTTATTTTGTAACATGTCCAGAATTTTTCACTCCTGTTTATAACACATGCTTTTTAATATAGTGAAGCTGTGAAAAAAGGAAAAGAAGTAAAAAGGTTACCTATTTGTACCTTGCCAACAATTCTCATTCAATACATCTGATTTCTTAATTGCTTCTTTCTGCAGCAATAGGTGTGGAAGTACCAAGTAGGGCTCTGCAGAAATCTAGCAGATATTTCTATGCAGTACTGAGAGATCCTACTTAATGAGATCTGCAATATAATGTTGCTAGATTTAAGTATTTCGCTTTAAATGGAGTTAAATTCTATACCATAGAAGGTAAGAAATAGGTTATAAAATGTATAGGATGATTCAAAGCATTTATGATTATCTCAGAATGGAAATTCTTGTAATTTCTTTAATGTATATGTGTCTTATTTAGATTATTTGCTTTGAACTAACTTCATTCAAATAAAAAATTACTTTACTACAATAATAGTTTTCTAATTAAACTTAAATAAAAATATACACCAGGAAGATAAGCCCAGCTCTATAATCTTATAAATAATCTTATGCTTTTATGAAAATACATAAACATAAACAAATCTCCTTTCTTATCCCAAAATTTTCTCATTATGTTCGGAATACCCTCCCTAAGTGCTATTTACTTTGGAAGTAAATATTTGAATTTTTTTCCGGATGTCTGGGACTCAACAGGCCAAAGGTATCCATAATAAAATAGAACTTGAATTTCTCATGAAGAACCTGAAAAACATTCCCATTATTGGCAGCCTCTTCTAATGTTTAACGAGTTTTTTATTAATAGGTTTCTGTGATGGAACCAAGTGAAAAGGATTGCTATGTGTTGCTTTTGTAGACAATGTTTTTGCATAAAATTCTGATGTGTTTTAAGTCAACTGAAAAATAAGACACAAGTTCTTGTAGTGGTGAATTAGAAAATATTTTCATTTTCTATTTCTTCTTTAAGCAGGAGACTTATTCTGTAAAATCTTATTAAAAGAATCACTAAAATAAAGATAATTTTCAAGTTCAATTTGTTGTAGAAAGCACAGAGAGTAATATGCCTTTGTATTATTTTACATCAACTTTTTCCAAAAACATTTCTTTTCTTAACAATACTGAAGTGTATGTACCAAAAATTGCAGGAAGCTGTTGCAAGGTTAGTTTGAGGGTGACTAAACAAACATTCATTTGTAGAATAAATTATAAGGAATAAATTGAGTAAGGTTATTAGGAGGCATATATGAAGGTGAAAAAATTCTGATGAGGTTTAGAAAGGTATAAAGTTGATGAGATGGAAAAATGCAGAATGCTCTGGTAAATGCTAACAGGCAGGGATGAGGACAGACTGTGAATGTTGGTGTAAAGTGAAAGAAATACAGTCTGATTTGGATAATAGGAGAAAAACAGAAATGAAAAGCAAACATTTTAGCTTAGGGTCAAATAACTTGTTACCATGATGAGCAAATCTTTAAAAGAGTAGCTGTTACTCTGAAGGTTGCAGTTCATCTGGAATAAAGGAACTCACTGCTATGTTTGGAATTAACTCTGATTATTTCCATCTTGTGTAGGCTGGACAGGTTACTTCTGCTCTTTCTCCCAGACAGATTTTTTTAAGATCCCAAAGTCTGCCACTTTCTTTTCACACAGAAGAGACTGCCAAAGGACAACCTCCCAGCAGCCTGGGAGGCAGGTCAGAGCTCTGCTTACCTCTGAGGGTGAGGAGGGGACAGCGCTGCAAGCCCAGGTTGCCTCCCATCCCAGTGTTAGCAAGCAAGTCACTCACCTGCAGATGGAAAGGATTTCCAGTCCAGCAGTAGAGACCATACAGGGTAGGGCACATGAAAAACTCAAAATGTGGATGAGATTAAGGCTTTTACAGAATTTGTGGATCACCTAAGTAAAAAAGTCCATCTGTATACTGAAAACACGAGCAGATTAAATAACGTGAGGGGGATGATACCCAGGTGATGCAGTAAAGAGGCAAATTGGAGGCAGAATAGTATTTCTAAACTATTTATACAGTGAAAGCTTTGGGGGAAAGATTGTGCTTTCTAATGCATTTATGAATTATCTTCCCTGTCATTGAATTATCTGCTTGTGGAATAAAATTTTTACCAAAAAAATGAATAATAAGAATATCAGCATTTGCAAGATGATTAAAGCACTCCAGAGGCATATAAACAATCAGCCAAAAGCCTTTCTTTCTACAGAATCAAAGTAGAAAATTTGAATACAGGAAACTCATGGTGGTTGAAGAGAGATTTCTTATACATTTCAGACTTGGTCAAGTTCATAAGAGTCACAAGCAGTTTCCTCAAGGGCTTATTCTCTCTAATGGAATTTTACTGAAGATTGATTACACTACCTTAATAATTAGAAGGTCTTAATAAGCGGTTTACCTTTGATAAATAGAATTGTTAGAAACTACCGTACTCTTGTAGTAAGCTAATAAGGTTGAAGTGCCAAGTTTTAGAATGCATTTTAATCTTGATGTTACATGGTAATTAAAGGTAATTAATAATCCAGAAATAATCACCAGCGAAAACCCCAATCCTTCTTCCTTGTTTAAGAAATTCTTTACAGAGGGTAGATGAGGAAAAGACAGTTTCCCTCATTTTTAATCAGCCTGTGGAGGGGGAAAAAAATGAGCAATAAGACCATGATCAAGGGCTCAACACAGAAAGCTCTCTGGAGGAGCAGCGTGTGTGGGGAGACCCAGAGACGGTAGGGCCATGGGCTGAATCCACACACTCCCACATTTCAGAGCTGTGGTGCCATGAACCACCTCCACTTCTACAGTGTAGCTGAGCTGCTGCCTCCTGGGCTGGATGCAACACCATACCTGATGTGCAGACTGTGCCACAGACTCCCAGCTTCTTCCTAAGGTGATATATCTGCCTTTCTAGGAAGGACTCTGGGCCACCGTAGATCATGGCAAAAGAAAACAGAGAAATGCTGCTCAGTGCTCCAGGGTAACCCACATATCTACAGAGTTTGGGTTTTAGGGGGTATGCGAACTCTTTTGCAAGAACTATCCCAGTTGTTGCACAGGCAGCCCTCAAGACACTCTCACAGAACGTGATGTGGAAAGGAGATGAATTTGGCCTTGGTCCTGGTCTTGGCTTTGCTTCTGTACACCTCCATAGGTGCACACAGAGAGGTATTACTGCAACAGTGCCAGCTTAATCAAAAGTATAAATGGAGTCTGGATTTGGGGAAGGGGGATAAAATTGGGAGCCCAGAACTCTGATTCTTCAGAGGGTGCCCACTCCTTAATCAACCCTATACCTCTTTGTCTATTAGTAACAATATATTTTCAGGCATGCTCCCACTCAAAGGTCATAACCTAGGTATCAAATAATTTTGAATATGTAGAAGAAAATATTCATCATCCTGTAGCAGTGTGAAATAAAAGTAGTCTCCTTCCTCACAGCCACACCAGGTCTCCTGTGCAGTTCATAAAGCAGGTAGTCACCTTTTGCAGTAATACAATATGTCTCAAATATTGAGTGAAAAAAGAATCCATTGCAGGGTAATTAAATATGCTAATTTCCCTCAGTGTCCCAAAGGGATTGATTATGACTCTTAAGTGGGCAAATTTCATTTGTTTTATTCAAAAGCAGATGCAGTATAATCAATGCTAAATTTCCTGATTAACCATAAAAGCCCTGTTTGAATAAGTGATCCCTGGCATTTTAATAGGTTTTGAAATAACTACAGTGTGTAAGCAGGGTTTATTAATACCATAGGACTGGAAGCATAGTGTGATATGGGTAGAAATGGTTCCTGTTTTGTAAAAATGTTAATATCCTGTCTAGATGACCTTGCACCTCCTTTCCCATATATTTTAGCTCAAGGCAGCAAGTGAAATTTAAAGCCTAACTGCAAATAACAGTGTGGCAGAATAAGTAATTTTGATTTGCGAGGAATCAAAGTAGGATTTTATGTCATTATGAACATGGATATATAATTACACATCTTAAAAGCTAAACCGTGCAACAAAGATAAGGTAGTGAACATAAAAAGAAGTAGACAGCATTATAGTTTCACTAAATATGTGCACTAAATATGTGCACACTGTAACCCAGGCAAAGAGTTCCCTAAATCTTTGGGATTTGTGGCCAAGCAAGGCAACTCAGTTTGCAGGTGGAGGGTCACATAAAAGCAGTTTCAATAACAACATTTTATTTTAAAAGCTTGCTAAATTTTTTTCTTTAATGTTGCTGTGATATACTCTGGGTGGCATGACTGAAATATAACAGTGCACGTTGCTGTAAAAGTTGTTTTGCCACTTGTTTGGGATGACCTACATAACTCACAAGTGACGTAGTGGCAATAAAACCTTTATGGCTCTCTGCACAATTACTGATTCCAGCCGTATGTTGATACTTGCACTTGTGTGCACTGTAAAGCACAGGCCTTGCATAACCATAATAAGAGAAATGTCGATGGAACTTAACAATGGCGACAAACTTTACCAACATAAAATCTGCAAACTCTAGTTTCACAGTATAAAGTCAGCTGGAAGAATAGCTGAGTACAAATAGCTAAGATCAGTCTTGCCCTTGCATGGAGTCAAATATTTAGGTAGACTGTCTTAAGAAGTATTTTATCTGCTCTTTCTTCTCCTACAAACCTTTACGCCATTGCAGATAGATTACATATTTTAAAATAAAATATTTCAAATGTTAGCAGTCCTGTTTCCATTCTTGCAGCAAAACTGATCCTGGGAAGATGAGGTGTTAGAAGTGCTGACCTAAAGCTTGGCTTATGGAAATACTGAGGAGCAAGGATCTTTGATTCTCCATCCTTGTCACAGAAGTGACTGCAGGAAGAAAACATGCCTTCCCTAGAAAGTGAATCTGTGGTGGGGCAGAACACATGCAGCCCTGTCTTGTCCAGCATAGCACTCTACATCCTCACTTACCACTAGATGCATTTGAGAATTGGATGGAATTATTTTTATTATTTTTATAATCAAGGTATGTTAGTTCATCACAACTGAAATGTTTTCTGGGAAGATGAAATTTTGCTTTAAACAGTACCAGTTTAAGAACTATGTGTTCTGTTAGGAGAACTTACATCAGATATGAGGGACTGAACTGAAGTCCATCATTTGTAGAGGCACTTAATAACATGGTGGTTTTGTTCTTTTTCTTTCTTGGTGAAAAGTGACATGAAGTTTCAGGACAAACCCAATGTGGATTGATGAAATTTTTGAAATCATTAAACTTTACACGATGAGGAATTGATTTTCTCTGCATTTCTAGTTATCTCTCCTGAAATTGCTCCAGGAGGAACTGATTAGTAAAAGCAGAGTTTTCACAATGAGGGATTTCCTTGCCAGTAGCATGATGATCGTGATGATGAATGTCCTTATTAAGTGGATGCATCTTTAATTAAAAGTAAATACATGAGGAAAATAGCCATTTCTGGAGCACTTAAAATGGCTTGTTTCAATATTTGTGTGTTTATACCATAAAGCATCTTAGTTAGTGCTGTCACTTGTTACTCAGTACATACTTAATGAGACAGGCTATCAGAGGAATGTAGCAGCAGCAATATGCTTCATCGAGGTTATCAAGAAAAGTTGAGGAAAAGAAACCTGACTAGATTAACTGTGCATCTGTTAACACACTGCAGTTCCAAAGACTCTATGCCTTTTATCTTGTACAAATATTGGCAGAAGAGCATGTATCATTACTAAAGGGAAAACAGACACAGCTGATTAGGAAACCTGGAGAGCAACAGTGACCTAGACTACAGCTAGGGTCTTGTTTTGGCCTCTCAGCATTTTTTATTTAAACGTGTGGTTACATTAGGGTTCTTTGCTGTCCTACTGGCTCAGTCTTAGTTATTTAAACCATAAGATTAAGGCCAGCATGTAACCTAAGTAGAATGTGCCCAGCCATCCCACGAACTCATTTATTTCTTCTCCTGCTAACATTCTTATGTATTACTAGTCAAAATCATGTTTTTCAAGAAAATTAAAACAGTAAGGAACTGATAAAGTCAGTCTTCTAGCTTTGTTGTTTTGTGCACACCAGTATTGCATCTTTGGTCTGTGGCATATCTCATGTTCAGTGGGATGTCACACAAATAGGTTCAATGGAAAATAATGCCTTACCCGAAGTAAAGAATTGCTGTATTTCCTAGTTGTAGTTGAATCAGAAATAATAGTAAAATGATTTCGTGCATGCCTTAATCTTAGGCATAGATTTTTTTTTTTTCAGAAAAGTTATGCAAATACTTTTCATAAAATGGATGCTGGCATGCCTCCTCTCCCAGTTACTACTTGATATCATTCCTTTTAAGGTTAGGTGCTGTGGTGGGTTAACCTCTTCCAGCAGCCAGACCCCCACTCAGACACTTTATCACTCCCCCTCCTTGTCAGGACTGAAGAGATGTGATGCAAAAGTTCATGGGTCAAGATAACAGTGGGGAAATTGCTTACCAATTACCTTCATGGGCAAAACTTGAATGTGAAAAATTAGTTTAATTTACTGACAATTAAAATAGATTTGAATAGAAAGAATCAAAGAGAAACATTGAAACAACACATTTCTTTCCCCCTTTCCCACATTCAGCTTCACTCCAGATTCCAAACTCCTCTATTCCCCCCCGAGCAGCACAGGAGGAGTGGGGAGGTGCTATGGCCCATGTAAAAGTTTTCATCTCTGCCCTTACCTCCCTCTCATGTGTTTTACCTGCTCCCGTGTGGGATCTTCATGAGCTGCAGTCCTTCAAGAAAAAGCCTGCACCAGTGTGGGTTCCCCACGGGCTGCAGGGGACTCTGCTCCAACGCTTGGAACACATTCTTCCCATGCCCATTCTCCTTCTCTGGCCTTGGTCTCTGCAGAGCTGTTTCGGCCTCTGCAGAGCTGTTTCGCCCTCTGTTCTTCCCTTTGCCTGTCTGGCATTTTTAGCCTTCCTTAAGTCTGCTTTGCCCGAGGTTCAGTCATCGTTGCTGAGGGGTTCAGCTGTGCCCTGCAGTGGGCTGGTTGGAGACAGCTGTGTCTGGCATGGGGCACCCTCTGGACACTTCCCACAGAAGCCGCCCCTGTCACCACCACCAGTACAACCTCAACACCTACAGCCAATGCAGATATAAAGCTGATGAGTCTGTTTTAGCGTGTAGTTTTCCTAAATGTTCTGTATAATCAGTGGAGACAGATGGGCACCCCTGAGGGGTTATTCAAGTCTTGGGGAATCACACACCAGAGGTGTGCACGTCTCTCCTCTTTTTCTGTAATATTGCAATAATTTCTCTTAAATTGAACAAAGTAGATCTCCAGAGAAGAGTACACAGCACCTTCTGAGATCTACTTTTCCCTTGCACATATTCAGTGAAACCAACAAACAAAGAATTATAGACACTGAACTAGTTGACACAAATATACCACCAAGCTACCTTAATGAAACATAATTATGTCTTCTTATTTGCTTTAAATTTGCCTAAAGGTGCAATAAAATAAAAGGATATGTGCAATGGAGGGCATTTGTAATACTAGCAGGGATGGCAAGTGGGCTGTAAAAAAAACATATAGTAGTTTTCAAAGCACTGGAAAATGGATTAACATATTTGTTTGAAAACCTATGGCGGGAACTATTATAAGTGCTTGTTACATCACCCCTTTTACATTGCTTATTTTTTCAGCTGTACAAAGTAAGCATTGCACAAAAATAAAAACACTTTGTTGCGTGTTTCAGTTTCCGACAAAAGGAAATTGATAAACAAGATGAGGAGGTCTTTCAGTCTGCAATACTGAAAATATAATGGTGGCATGTCCATAGTTTACAGTCCAGGTGCTTTTTAATGATCACACTATGGAATGCTTTTGTGGTTGAACACAAGAGAGTTTGTATTCACCTTTTGTCTTCTTATTTGAAAAATAAGCAACTAAATGTAAAAAACATAAAGAATATTGACAAAGTTGCAAAATTAGAAGTATCAAGCTACTTGTCATCAGAATGTACATTATTCATACCATCTGAATTTTCCCACCATTTTTGATCACAAACTTTTTTCCAAGGGGAAGTCTCATGCTGTTCAGAATGTGGGAGCCAGTATGACCAGTGACAGCCTGTGGCAGCCCTGCTTCATTTGCTTTAGCAGTTGAAAAAAGGTTCAGTATAAAACTTAGTAAGTAATTTAAAGAAAAGAAACTCTTTGAGTAGGTGTGCTAAGTATGTTAATGTTGCAATAATTGCACTAATTCACAGATTTTGGTGCATCAGAGCTGTTCTGATAGGATTTAACCAGACAAGTTCAAATGCAGTCACTATATGTTCATGTAATAGCCGTAATTTGCATTCAGTAAAGTTGTGTCCAGGCTAATAATCTCAAAAAAAGCATGGCCTGATGCTGACTGAATATTAATATCTAGCATCCAGACTCAAACTGACCTCAGGGTCCCAGATAAAGAGGCACCAAATGGCAGAAAGACATAACAGCAAATAAAAAATTAAGGGTATGTTCTAGGTTGATCCCTTCTTAAGTATTTCTTTCTATCCCAGTAATTTTATCTGTCTTTTCCCTGTGCAAGGTGCCAGAACAGCGAATCGAGTTTCTAATTCAAAGAAGATTCAGCACCCATGGTTTTGTGGTGAATACAGATTTTGATCTCAGTTTCACCAAGGTCTTTTTTCCCATTCAGCTCTGGAAGCTCACTGAAAATTTTCATATATCTGCAAGTGACATTTTCCCCATCACCCTGTCCAGAAATTATATAAACCAACATTTTTTACATGTTTCCACATTGTGTCTTCAGATCTGTACTAGTTTGAAAGCAAACTAGTGAGAGACTCCAAGTCAGAAATACAGTTTAATAGGAAAAATAAAATAAATGCAATAGTACAAAAAAACAACCCACTGACAGAGTCAGAGTACAACCTGACCNCCAGGACAAGATCCCAGGTACTTATTTTGATATCTCCATAGTTTCACAACAGAAATAAAGAACATACACAAATTCAGCTCACTTTACTAAGACTTAAGATACTGTATGCTATCAAAAAGCACCAGGATAAATTCATAGAAGAAAACTGACGGCCATTAAGTACAAAACCCCATCACTTCTGTATCAGGAAATTTCAGAATCAGACATCACTCAAGACTGAAATATTCTCCAGAAAATATTACGATATTCACAAAGACAATGTATTTATATCACTACAGGCTTCTCCTGTCCTCACAGACCCTCCTGTTGGCTCCCCAAGGTCAGAGACAGGATGCAAGTTTACAGTCTGATCTGGTTTGAACATCCTTCTGTTCATCACATTTGAAAGAAATGTATTGTGTCAGAACACATGCCTGGCAGTCAGGTGGTCCTAAACTATAACCCTTCATTTACTGCTGAGCCCATATGCTGCCCACAAAAGACTATGTCTCTGTTCCTCCAGCTGTGAAATACATAATGTCATATTGGAGATGAAATGATTGGTCACAGACTTCCAGTGACTTGAGTGATGGGCTGAAAAGCTTGTAAAGACTGACTTTTATTTCCACAAAAATATTAAACCACTTCCTGAGGGAGTATCTTGAGCAATATCCATTGTTAACATTAGATGAAACAGGCCTACTTTAGGAAAAATAATGTGTGGGTATGGCATTAAAAGTGGTCATACCACATGTGCACAGGGGGTAGCAGTAAATTTAAAGTTTTATGTGTGACTTCAGCTATAAAATTTTCTGCTCTTCAAGTTGTTTGCCTTTGCAGTTCTAATACTTTATAACATATTCCTACAACAGCCAAAAATTAACACAGAACCATGCCTTTAGAGAGTTGCAGAGAGATTTTAGAATCAACATATGTAAATGCACAGAGAACAACCATTTTTTTCAAGTGTGGTAACGTAGGTCAGTACATCACATTTAGGCCAATGGTGTATTTCCATTTATTCTTCTCAGCCTTTTGTGTGACAGCTACAAATATATCCTGCAGATGCTTGATACTACCTCCTGAATAAGGAAGGGAATGTAAAATTAAGTGATGGTGTAAGCAAAACTTACACCAGGCTGTTTTCTCTGACAGCACAGACTGAGCAGTAAACAAATATCTTTCCAGCAAAGTCATAAAGCTGCCCTTTACATTTAAAACTAAGCAAATGCTTTGTTAGATCAGCCTGCTGTTTTCTTTAAACAGAGCTTCTCCAACTCACTTGTCTTCATTCCTTTGGAAAGTCATAAATGCTGCTTTCCAGTGCTGCCCATGTTGCATACCTCCTTTGTATACTCCTAGTGCTTCATTTGCTATCCTATTCAGAATGGTCATTTTCTCTCTCTTTTTTTTTCCCCCTCTCTTCACTTTACTTACAGATGTTCTACAACAATCTCCATCTGCACCTGTCATATCTGTAAAATGTGTAAAATTAATTTCAAATACAACTCTGGAAAGGGCCATTGGGTTTTGGAACCAACTCTCCTACAGTCTCTGGCAAACGTTTCCTGTCATAGTCATAGAAATTAAGAGCATTGTCCAAGCTAAGTTCTTGGACTGTCTCAGTATAGAAAAACTGAAGAACGAAAAGCTTTTTGGTGGAAAATTCCTCCAATCCTTTCTCTGTCTGTAAAACACTCATGGGTTTCCAAGTCATGCACTTGGAATAGGTTTCTAATATTTAGTTGCTTAAATGCAAACATTGTAATAGACGTGTACCTTAATCAAGGTGGGTCCAAAGAGTATTTTCTTCAGTTACAAATATCTGTATAATGACATCACAGATTAAAATGGGTGTTTGTTACCATGCATTAATACACTTCCAACTGGAAGTTTTACTTTTGGGAGAGGGAGCCCTGACACTTCTAGGTTTTCTGAAAGCAAGCCGTGTTTCTTAACTTAGAAAAGGGGGTAGTATGCCAAGCAGTACTTTCCTCAAAGGAACTTGTAGCTGTGACCATGCACATTATTTTGAAGTGCCAGCAGTCATGAAGGTTTTTGTATTGCTGGGAAAAGCAAGAGTGCTGGCAACAACAAAGGTGTATTTTGACAAACTGTTGAAATCAAAATCAAAGCTCTGGTAACATCTGGTACTTCACAACTGTCAACTACTCCTTGCTCAGGACCTCCTACCAACATGGACAACCTTGTTTAAAAGTACAGGCCAAAATTTTAAAAAGTGCTGCAATGTTTATAGGGTTCCTAGTAACATGAGACCACCTCAGAACAATCGAAACTCTAATACTTATTTTTCCAGTAGGAATAAACTAACTCTAGCACCAAGAATTGGGCTAAAGGGAACAGAGCTCTTAGGTTATTATAATTGCAACACAGTGTAGCTTTGGCAACACTTCTTTTTCCATCCCTGATCTCCTTTCTTTAGTTCCAGTACATATTTATCCTTTCACCTGTAAATCAATCCTTTTCAAAGGCATATTGTTAGCACTTCATGAATTCTTCTCAGTAGGGCTTTTATTTAATGTAGAAATGCCCATTTTAATTTTTAAAAAGTGGGTTCGGAGATCCAGTATTGCAAGTTGTAAATGGTTTGTAAAACTGAACCTGAATTTATAATTTCCTTTACTGTTCTCAAGATGAAGGAGTTTTAATTGTATTTATTTTACTGTTAGAGTCCTAAAATTTACAGATCAAATGCATTTAAACGAAAGAAATATGCCTTAAAAATTTTTGTGATTCCATTTAGAATGGTGATTTTCATTTATTGGAGCCCTAGTTTAATATTATTTTATGTTGTGATTTGATCCCAGCCAGCAGCTAAGCATCCACGTAGCAGCTCATTCCCTTTCCCATGGTGAGACAGGAGAGAGAATTAGAAGAGAAAAACGGAGAAAATTTTGGGATCGAGTTAAAGACAGTAAAGGAAAGAGGAAAAAATTCCACCACAGAAGTTGCAATGACACTCAGTCACCACTTCCCATAGGGAGCCTGGTGCCAGCCAGTCTCCAAGCAATGGCCACCATGGCAGACAAACACACCCAGTTTCATTGCTGAGCAGAATGTCATATGGAACGGGATATCCCGTTGGCCACTTCAGATCAGCTCCCCTGGCTGCGTTTTCTCCTGACCTCTTGCCCACCCCCAGCCTCCCCACTGAGGGGCAGACTGAGCAGTGGAGAAAGCCTCACACTGTGCAGGCTCTGTTCAGCCATAGCCAAAACTGTGGTTTGTGATCAGCACTGTTTTAGTCCCAAATCTGGAATGCAGAATCATTGAGGCTGCCACCAAGAAAGTTAACTCCATCCCAGCGAGACCCACTACATTTAGCTATTTAAATAAATTGGAAATATATTTATTACTATTTCCTGATGATACTTGGGCACTTTCACTCCTACATTGCTTCTTTTTTTTCCTTTAAAAAGCTCTCTTTTTTCTAAGATTTATTGGTAGCAGACTATTTTACTAATTTGCTTAAAGAGTCAGAACAATGTACCTGCAGTCCCATCTGCAGCCTCAGCAATGGAAAGGAAATCTGTATGCAGCAATATAAATATTACATTGCATACTCATTGACTGTATATTGTTTCACGTCCATGCATTGCTTGTAGATGTAAAACACATATCTTTAAGAAATTTGGAAAATCATACAATAATTCAAAGAAATGAGACAGCAAAACAACTGGAGGTGGCTTTTTTCCTAGCACAGGCAATCTTTAAATTTTTTTATGAGTTTGCATTAGTTGAGGAGAAAAAGGTATACTGGAGCCCTCATGTTAAAATGCAGATTTTTCATATCTTTGATGCTGTTCTGGTATGGCTGGTAGAAATAAAAGGAGAACCCAGAAGCACAATAGCAAAAGAGCAAATGCTCAGACAAACTACAGCACCAGGAAAGCACAAAGCCCTTGAGGGTTTTTTAAGTAACTGAGTAACCCAAACCTGAGGTAGTACAAGATTTTGCAGATGAATTACTGAAGACAAAGTTTCATCACAATAATTGTTTCTATTGCTAGTTGTGATCAGTTGCCTCTTTTTCATTTTTTCTTCTAAATTGTGGCAATATTCTTAGCAATAATAAAGAATTCAAGAGGACAAATAGCACTGAATTCTACAAAAGTTAAACCAGTTTATATACAGTAAGCTACCCTAACTGTTTGCCAGATGAAGCATTTGAATGGATTTTACTTCATTTGAGAAGGCCTTAGGGAGCTGAGAAAACAAGTTAAGGCACTCATTCTCTGGGAACTCAGGATATCTAGCATAATTTGCTTGCTTCAGGATTGGTAAGTCATCTAAATCCATCCTTCATAATGCTTTCAACAGTGCTGTGGCAGTTGCCACTTGTCCTTCTCCTTGCTCCTTAAAGCAAACTTCCATCACATCCATTTGCATGAATCACGGCATCATAGAATCATAGACATGTAGAATGTCCTGAGTTGGAAGGGACCCAGAGGGATCATCAAAGTCCAACTCCTGACCCAGCACAGGCCAGCCCCAAGAATCACACCATGTGCCTGAAAGCGTAGTCCAAACACTTTCTGGACAGGATTGTTTCTGTGACCACTTCCCTAGGGAGCCTTTTCCAGTGCCCAACCACGCTTGGATGAAAAACTTTTCCCTGATATCCAACCTAAACCTCCCACTGACTCAGCTTCGGGCCATTCCCTGAGGTCCTGCCACTGGTCACCAGAGAGGAGAGATCAGTGCCTGCCCCTCCACTCCCCTCCTGAGGAAGGTGTAGACAGCTGTGAGGTCTCCCCTTGGTCTCCCAGAAGATCTCTTGATG
The DNA here is from genome assembly GCA_013397175.1 of Platysteira castanea. Taxonomy (NCBI): domain Eukaryota; kingdom Metazoa; phylum Chordata; class Aves; order Passeriformes; genus Platysteira; species Platysteira castanea. The sequence continues at coordinate 903,256 of VYXC01005418.1, forward strand.
GGAATGAGGATGTTGCCACTCAGCCCAGGAGGTGCATTTGCTTGGCTACAACAGTGAGGGTTGGCTGTGTTGGCTGTGACGTAGTTACGTACTTCTCCCAGGTTTTACTCATGTCAGATTGGCAGGTTGTCTTTCCACATTCAGAATTACCCACTCATTTTTGCGTGAGTCTTAACATTTTGAAAGCTATGCAGAGTGAACAGAACAAATACCCTGCACATGTCAAAGAAAATTAGAAAAGTGTTTCATATTAAGCATTTTGATGAAATATTGGGCACTTGTCTGCATCTTCCTTCTTGGTGGAAAACTTTTTTGTAAGTGAAAACAAACAATGGAAGGAAAGGATATGGAAAATTTTCAGTGCATGCAAAAGTACCTCGGAATGATAAGCAACAGGAAAATGACACCTTTTCATGCATAACTCCACAAATACTGTCTGGACTAATGGTGTCTAAAATTGTATTGAATACATTGTAACTTTTAATTCATTTTTTAATCACTGTTACTATAAAAACCTCTTGGACCATGGCAATTATCCTATAATGAATACTTTTTCTCTAGTGTTTTCCCAGGGAGATTTTGCCATCAAACAGCATGGAGGTACTATAAATTTTCACATGATCTCCCTGTTTTCAATGGCATTTTAAGCTTTTCATCACATAACTGTTGGAATCACAAGGCAAATATAAAGAGGTAAAGAGGTATTTAGAACAGTCCTGGCCTTGTTAAAATACACAAAGAAATGGCCAGATTTTCAACAATACTCTGCATGCAATTTTTAATAGTCTTTTTAGGATTTGCTGAGTGCTAGACTGTTGCCCTGGGTTTTTGCTAAGCCGTCTGTTTTAACCTTGGAGTCAGAATTCTTTCTCACACAGTTTCATGTAAATAATAGCCAATGTTTACTTAATGGTATTTTCTGTTTTTCATTCCTTTTGTGATAAGAGAACTTTGATGAGCGTCTTTTTGCTCCAGTGGGATTGAGAAGGAAGTGACATGTTCTCCAATCCCTTGTGGAGTTGAGAATTCTATAAGATGTGACATATGTAAATAAAGTTTCTCTTTTCCCTCCTTTCTGCTAAACCTAGCAGGTGTGAGAGCATCTTTATGGTGTTTTCCCAGACACACTAGACATGTGAATTGAAAAGACAGGAATTCTAGAGGTGATGAGTTCATGTGGATGGAAGTACTGGGCAGATTTTAGTGCTTGCTTAGCTACCAAGGTATGCAGCCAGTACCTATATCAGCAGCCTGATTTGCAGGAAAGACCAATATTCATGGAATCTGTCAGGTCCATCTGACAGCTTTCAGACAGTTTGTCACTTCTGTGCATCACAGCTGTGGCAATGGGTCAGAGGGGTCCTTCACTTTGTAGCATCTGTATGTGGCGTATGTTTATCCATTCAAGCTTTTCCATTTTCCTTCCCTCCCCTCCAAAACAAGCAATCATTTTAAACTTGGGCTAATAGGATTTTATCTGGGATATAGTGCTTAATCAATGTACGGAATCTGTGTCTCGCATTGGACAACAAAGGAGGTATCCACTTGCTCTTAATCCAAACTCCAGCCATATGAATGAGTATTTTATAGTGTATTTTATTCATCTCAATACAAAGTATCAGTGCAATGTGATCATCATGTAACAGAAGAACAGGAGGAACAAAAGGATATGGCAGTTGGGAAAAAATTATTTTAGAATAGATGTTTTTAAAGTGTGGCATGCTTTTACTATAAAAACACTATATAAAAGTTCTCCTCATTAGATAATCAGAGATGAATCAGAATCTGCACTAATTTGTCCTTTAAAAATGAAATAATAAAAAAGAAATATATTCTTTTAATGAGAGAAGCTGCTCCTGTAAACGGAGCTTCATCACATTGGTACATGGACACTATTGCTAAACTGCCTTGAAAACTGAAGAGGAGGGCTCTACATACAAGCCTAATTATACCAAGAGCAGTGTCAGTGACACCTGAGTAATCTCGAACAGAACACTCACAAAAAAATGGAGGTGTTCTTCTGGGACCTTTGATGGCATTAATAAGGGCTTCATCAAATCAAGAGATCTTATTAAAGTGATGTGCTGTATATATCTTAATGACAGACTATTTAAGAGCTTATCAGGGTCCCAAATGAGAACAGTAATTGCCTTAATAGGATGCTGATTCTTCCCAGACATAGGACACTAGCTGTTGGAAGTAATGTCCTTGTCTCTTAGTTTTTTTACTTTCTGTAATAAAATAAGAAATGTGATTCCTGTTACTATAAAAATAAAAATAATCAATCCTTTAAAGTGTAATCATTATAGTGCTCCATTAAAATATCTGACCTAAACTAGTATTTACCTTTTTTATTAAGTCTGAGTTGAGTTTAAACAGAATTTATTGGATGGGATATACTGCTGAATTGGTAGGGACCAAGGCTATTGCTTCTGTGCTGTTTAAATCTTCCTGATACTCTTAGAAGGACTGTCTGCTGCACTCAAGAAAATTCCAGTTTTATCCCATGAGTATAATTTTTTCCAATTTTGTATAATGTATCTAGTGAAATTTAGATTATTTGAGGAAATATCAACTAAATCTGTGCTAGAGAGATACTATTTGGATATTTGCAGAAAAGGATCTGCAAAGAAGAGGAAGATTTTGCCTTTTGAAGTCCAGTTCACTAGTGCAGTCTTTTCCTCTGATTTATCATTTGTTGATGTTATTACAGTTTTCCCAGCTTTTTGGTGAGCTTTAAAAGAAATCCTCTACAGTACCATGACCATGCTTGGGACAAAGGAGGAAAATATTACACTTGTAATTGTAAAAAGAGCAATTACTGTTTTAACAGTAAAAACACACTAACTCTTTTAAGGGCGTGTTTATACAAAATATCCTCACATCTAACCTTTAATTCTGAAAATGTACTGATTTTCCCATTCTTCTTCATTATTTCTGAAGGCCTGAAAATTAGGGGAATGGGCAGTAGTAGATGAGAACTTGCACTGTTAAGCTGTGTTTTGCTCTAAATGATTTTCATCAGCTAGTGACAGATAAGAAGACCAATAAAAGTTTCCTTTACATTACCCTTTATAGCAGTACAGTATCTGAGATGGCAAAAAAAAAAAAAAAGCTGGTCTCAAAATACTTGGGCTAAAGGCTATGTAACTACTAATTCAAAAATGCATAAGGTGAAGATCCAGCATCATTTTAACTGACCTCAAAAATGCCCTCATTTATTTAAAACCAAATATTAGAAGTCAAGCAATTCATGATTTTTTTTCCCATGTCCATGAAGCTATTGACCTGTGACATGGTTTTTATTAGAACATCGTTTACATTTCATCCTCAAAATTTCATGTAGTCATTACTCATTAAAATATGAAAGAAAAAATGATGATCAGGAGGGAAGAGCATGTTTCTACTCTATGTATTGATGAGAGGAGGTGAACTGAGATCCTTTTCTCCTAATCCCAGTGCTGACAGCTTCTGCGAGGAGTCACTGAATTTCTAAGTGCATGAAACAAAGCACAATTCCTTTTAAAAATATCTTTGGCAGAGGAATATTCAAAACTGCAATGAAAAGTGCCATTTGCTCAAGGTGGTATTACCTCTGCTCTACTGTTCTTGTGGGGCATTCTTGGGCTTACTTCTCACTCGAAGTTGCCACTCAGTCCCAGGAAGTAAAAACAGAGATGATAAAACTGTGTGAGGTCCCCAGCTTCTTCAGCTTACTCCTTTACACTGTTAGAGCTCTGCTTCCCCCTTCCCTCATCATTTTTCTCAGGATGTTTTATGGATCATGTACTTTTTTATCAGCTTCTCACTTGACTTCACCAGCTTTACTGTTTTGTAGTGTGGTGTGATGTTTTTTTCTTCTGGAGTCACTGTGCATTTATTTTGAAGCAATGCAGAAAATTGCTGTGAACGATTTCCCTTCACTTTCTTCTCAGTTAAGGCGGGTATATATTGATAATGATGGAAAAAATGGGTGTTGTCTGTGTTGGGGGGTTGGTTGGTTGGTTTGTTCATGTATTTGTTTTTCGGATGCAACAGACATCTGTGTATTGATATTGTCACAGCTTTGTTCTGCTCAAACCTTGTGCAGTCAGTAGTGCAGGCAAGATTACAGAAGGGGTTTTTGCATTCAGATAACCTATTGAGCTAAGCACCTATTACTTATCCACAGGCTAACTATATTTCAGAAGTGCTGACTTGCTTTAATCTAAAGACTATTCTGGAAATTTTGTGCTCCCATGTTTACTGCACACTCACTGACTAACAGAATGGGTATTTACACTGATTTAACTGGTACTCCTAATCTCACCCTATAAATCTCATGCACCCTTTCACAATCATTACATATCATATCTATTTACAATCTTTTGCTAAAACCAGAATTTTCCTATATACACAGGACTAGATCAGTCTCTCCCATGGCCAACAGACAGAAGTTATATTCTGGAAGCTACTAATTTTTTTGTCAGTTTTGAACCATTTATTAAATGTGAAGAAGTAATTGGATGATTAGATAATTATCAGTAAAATATCCCCAGCTTCTCTCCCTCATCTGACAACAATAGCAGAGTCAATCATTCTGACACTGAGCAATGATTAATCAAGGCAAAAGAAGAGTCTACCACAACTAAGACATCCCAAAAATCTAGCTGGAGTATATTACCAGTATTAGGACAGGTCTATGTTCAGTGCTTGATCAGGCAGAATTCCACAATTCCTAGCCAGAATTACTGTTTCTCTATCTTCCACAGATCGGAGGTTTTTACATTATTTTTGCCCATACCTTGGGGGAGGCGGGAATATTTTGTTTTCTGAAGGCCATCTTGATTTCACACGACTCATTTGGTATCAACAACCATCATTTTTCCCAACAAAATAGCTACTGTTAAGAGATTCTGAAAGATGGAAAAGAAAACTTGGTTATATTAACCTGTAAGGTGTTTGATTCTTCATCTTCATTCTGACCCTCTTAAGAACTGCTAGGGCTTTCCTGAAGTACATTTTTGCTTATTTGCAGTGGAGGATACAATTACAGAGCAATTTAGTTCTTAGGCAGCAGAAAGATGTTGTGTAAGCAGAAGGCAACGGCAGCTGAAGGTTTTTATGTGGTTCTGTAATTCACTAATTAAAAAAGATCATTCTAGCAAACAGAACTGCCTCTTGAGATAATGCTTAATGAACATTTCAGTGACTGGATACCTTTAAACTCCGGTCAAGATTGCTACAGCTTGTAACATAGCATTCAACAAGGCTGAATGATACAGCACACAAATTACTTTGTGCTTTCATCAAAGAATTTTGAACTGCTTAGCATATTTATATATCTTGTATTTACATTTGCTGAAAAAAAGTGAATTTATAGCCACTGTAAGCCCGTGCAAATGTCCTTAATGGTGTGTATTGACTTTTGCACAACATCAGTTTTATCTCATTAATAATAGTCTTTTGACATAATGCCTCCGTATAGACACTGTCTGTCATTCTTTTGGGAATCTGCTGTTTTGGAAGTCCTGGGAATACCCAGGAGCCCTTACAGTGTGACATGTACAATGCCAGTGACTGAATCTTAATAAAACCAGCTTTCTAGGAGAGCAGCCAGCAACTTTGGGAAAACTCCTTGCAGAAAAAGCCTGGTAGGGTTTGATGAGGTTAAAAAAAGCCTTCTCACGAGCACTCATGAAGATGACTGAACTTTCTTGATGATTTTTGTAGATTCCTCTGTCTCTTGGAGGGGAATTAAGAACAATATGCTGCCTAAATTAAAAACAGAACGATATAATGCCAGTGGCCATTAATGTGCCAAAGCAGCTGTTCTTCTCATCTTTTGGGATACAGTCTGGGACTCAGCAGCTAATTGCTGATATTGCACCACTACCAGAAAGAGCAGGGGATTTCTGTTTGTTCAGATTACAGAATTCCTACTTAGGACACAATGATCTTCAGCACTGAGGAGCTGAGGATTTTAATGCATCATGGAATGGTAGTTGTTGCCACAGTGGAGCGTCACCACATGCTCTTTCTTAGCAACAGGCCCTGTAGGATGATGCATATAGCAAGCCTCCAGTGAAAAAATTGTGGTGTGGTTTACACTTCATCAAGGGGGTTGCAAAAAACAAAACAAGCTTATTAGGCACAATATATGTAGAAATTTGTCAGATCAGAAGTGACTGAAGATAGCTGTTGTGGAAATAATATGCTACTAATGTAGTTGTTCTTTCTTCTACTGTCAGAATAATTGGAATACTTTAAAGAAAAAGCAATCTCATGGGTATGAAAGCAATGCTCCAATTTTAACACTCTATTATAGTTCATCTATTTTTCTTTTTTTTTTTTTTTTTCCCCCAGATCTCCTTATGTCTTTGCCTAGAAGGATTGTTACAAATTCGGTATTCAGTCAGGAAAGTTGCACATTTGAGATAATTTCCTTTCTGATTAATTTTGTATTAATTTTCATTATAAAGGTTGCCTTACTCCTGCAGTTTTTAAATAATGGTTCTTCCCATTCATGGAAGAAGTGTAATAAAGGACCATAATCCCCATATTTCACAAACCTAACAGTGAGTCTCACCAAAGCACACAGGTTAGGATTCTCGGTGTTTTTTCTTGACCATACGAAATCTAAGTTGCACAAATAACTTCAATGCAGGGAGTATCATTATATCTCATTTTCAGGTGTTTGGCTCCCAGGATGCCACTACCTATACAGAGAATGTAGTAAAAGACACATGGAAAAGTACTCCTCATCAGCCAATGTGCTAGATGTCTGAACTGCCTGAGAGTTCTCTCTTTATGGATAGTGCTTCAGCATTGCATCAGGTTTGAGATTCCTCCTCCCTTCAGTTTAAATGGACCATTAATTTCAACTGGATACAAGCATCTCAGTATCATTTTTTGATTTAGGCCTAAGTGGAAGAGTGGTTTTTTGTACTGCATGTTTTGCTAGATGCAAAGCGATGGCAGTACAAAAACTCTTTGCCTCTGCGGTTTGGCTTTGATGGTAATATGGAACTAACATTTGGGTTTGAAGCCCCCATTTGTTCTGGCAGGGCTTTTTTGTTTTTCTTTCCTGTCATATAACATTAAATCACACTCGCTCAGCTTATTCTGCTTTTCTCTTTTCCTTTTCCATGTATTCTCCACATGAATATTTAATAAAAAAATGCCAATTCCAGGCTTAAAAAGCAAAAAACAAATTTGTGGTAAAACGTCACATTTTCTTGAGTTTCACACAGGCTTTTAATTCATAATTGTTTTACAATGAATAATTTCAACAGAGGTGAAGATTAAATAGAGAAGTTATTAATTAAAACAGTATCAAGTATAAATGCATAATGTGCCTTTATAAAATAAAAAGGCTGAAATAGTAATGAAATATAATAAATGGAAATTATTCTTGTGTCTGCCATATGAAATTAGTCCATTTTAATAAAGCCAGGATGGAAACAGCAGGAAAGTATGTCAAGCAGTGAGCAGCACTAGGAACTTCTAAAAAAGTGTTTGCACAGTTGGTGCTGCTTTTTGTTTCTCACTTTGCAGATTGCATGTTATCTGGGGCAGTGATTTCTTGATTGGGTGGGGTATTCTGCTTTTCACCACAAGACAGAGCTGACATTTAAATTGGAGGCTGAAGTGAAAAGGGACAGGGACCACCCTTATGACTGCACTTTAGGAGCTTGCAGAGCCCGATTTTCTCCCCGTCTTTTCGGACTGACACTTGACAAGTGGGCAAAGCATGCTGACATCCAGTGTGCGTGACTTTCTTGCTTTATACAGCTGACTACTCAGATCAGTGGGCATTCAGATCTGGTTTTCGCATGACAGGGTGAGTGATAAAAAAGCCTGAATGAAGCTTGCGTTTTGTCTGAGCTCAGGTTCCATGTTCAGAGCATCTCTCCCAGAGCTTCCACAGGCCAGAGGCTTTCCAAGGCTGAGGTTCATTGACAGGGAAGCACAGATTCTTCACTCTTGCCAGAAGCCTCCTTTGTTTTTCCTTCTGTGAATAATTTCTAATTCCCTGCTTTGTTGCTTTATCTTGCTGGCCCAAAAATAAAGTTTGATTTTTCACCTTTTGTTCCCTTTTATAGAAAAGGAGAAGGGGGAAAAAAATACTCGTCTACCTTTAACTGGCCTCCTGAGCATGTCTTTTGGGTAGACAGGGTGATCATTAAGGTTAATGACTCATCATTGTGCCTAATCTGGTGAGTGTTACAGAACTTTTCAGAAAATGACAAAATTCCACATTCACAGATTGAAATAAAAACCACAGACTTTCTACAATAATATTAAACAATTGACTAGGTCTCGTAACTTGTACATTGGCAGAATCCCAAATCATCAAAGCAAAGAAATTGGAAAGCATTTATCGAAGATAAAAGGATGCAAGTGCTTTCTGCACTTCAGTTCTCCAGGGTATTTTGGGTCACTGGCTGTTTCCAGTGTTTCCTGCTGCCTTTTATAGATGTTACATCTGTAAAATACCACAAAATATATTTTGGGTGCTGAGCATAAAGCAGTGTAGTTAACACAGTATGGCTGGATTGATTCCCTTTTGTGGCAGGGTGCTGAATATAATTATGTACAGTGAACTTGAACTCAGTATATATAAATTAGGAGACTGAAAATTATCTTTGAGATTCATTTTAAACTTACAGGGTCTTGAGGGACTATACTGAGAAGCACTTGTCAGTCTCACAACATCTGCAGCAAGGATGCCCTGAGAAGGGCAAATTACCATATCTTCTGAGAGTGTGAATGTATCTGAGTAGCTAAAGAAGTATAGTGTTAAGAAATGCCTAATAAAACTCAAACTAAATTTGTGTAATCCATTAATCTTCAGAATTTGACTTACTTAGGTCAGGATGAGCCCTCAATGTGCTGAATAAAAGTTTAGTGCATTTGACTTGAAATTATGTGCCAGTGACCCAAGTCAAACAAATGAAAAAAGGCCTTAGTGAGCAATTTCTGAAGATGAGTAGTTTGGATTCTGCTTAGAATTTGGCAGCTTTCGAAGTTCAGATCCTTTGCTGTGAGAAACAAAATAGAAGTGCTGCCATTTGTGCTTAAAAAAAAATCTCATAAGAGAGAACTGCAGGTGCTGCAAGACAGTCAGATTGATTGCTTGCACTCATCAGAGGCATAGTGTGTGGGATCCTTGCCCTGGCTGCTGCTCCAGGGAAATAAACCAGGAGCAGGAACTGGTCTAACACCTCTCACCAGGGGCTGTCAGTGAGGCAGCTCCTGGTGGGTCTGTGCTGGTCCATGCGTGGCTCAGCCCCACTTGATGCTACCATTCACTGGGACTGCCATGCAGAGTACAGGAGACACAAATAAACTGGAGCAAAGGGACACTAGGATGGTTAAGTGTCTGGAGCATGTCATATGAGGAGAGGCTGAGAGAACTGGGACTGTTCAACCTGTAGGAGAGAAAGCTCAGGGGAGAATTCAAGGTATATGAATCCCTAAAGTGGGAGAAGTAAAGAAATTGGAGCCAGGCTCTTCCCTCTGGTGCCCAGTCATTTAAGAACATAATTTACTATGACAATGGTAAAACACTGGTACAGCTTGTCCAGAGAGGCAGTCTCTATCCATGGAGATTTATTCAAAATCCAGCAGGGCAAGGTGCTGGTTAGCCTGCTGCAGCTGACCCTGCTCTGAGCCAGGTGTTGGACAAGGGGATGTCCAGAGGTGCCTGCCCACCTGAGCAACCCTCTGGGATCCACCTGAGCGATTCCACTGGGAAGCACAAGTGACTTCAAACACAGGTCCTCTGCAGGAGGGTGACCAGCCGCCGCCCCCTGCAGAGTTACAGGCAGGCTTCAGTCGGAGGGCAGAAAAAACATTAGCAGCAAGGAAAGAAAGGTGATGGGTGCACAGGCACATATCCCCCAGGTGCTGCAAGTGCACGGTTTGAGCTAAAAAGCAAGAACTGTGGACAGTTTGAGAAAGCACCAATCTTGTTTCCTAGGGAAAGGCTATTGCTCTTCACAGAACCAATATGTAAATATTTCATGCTAGGAAGAAAGTAGTGAGTTCCTTCTCTCTAGTACAGATCTCTGCCCCAGAAGAAAAATACTACATGTGCAGGTGCTCTGCACATACATACATTTTTCAAGTTGTAAAAAGTAAACACATTTTTGTTACAGCAAGAAGGTAATGGTGAAATCTTTAGAAATTGCTTCTTAGAGAGATAAATGGCACAGCAGGACTCAGCAAAATCCTAAAAGGATAATTCAGCAATAAACATTCTGGGGCATGAGAGTTATTTAATTTTTAAATTGCTATCACAACTTTTTTTGAACAAAAGAAAGCTTTAATATTTTCAAGCATGTTAAATAAATCTTCCCTGTGTCTCAGTTATACATGGTGGAAATGCTTGGGAGATTTTTCAAAGATTTACCTTATAGATTTACCTGTTCCCTGACAGAAATCTCAGTGGTGGGATGCTGAAACCCTTGCCCACCCAGGCTGTCGTATTGCTACCAGCAGAGATAGCTGTGTGTCAAAGGCATTGTGCTGAGGTAAGGGTTTGCAGAACAGGGCCTCCTGAGACCCATGAAAAGTGATCCTTTCAAAATGACCTACAGAAAATCTCTTGACAGGTATGGGGAATGCAGGCTGTGATCGGCTCATCACACATTGTCTCTGCCGCTCTTTTGTCCACGGGGGGAGGACTCCTTACACTCTTTCCCTGCTCCAGCATGGATTCCCTCCCACAAGAGACAATCCTCCCTAAACCCCTCCAACTCATTCATTTGCCCCCAAGATGAGACTTCTTTCTTCCCCTCTACTGCATCTGCCTTCTTTCTGATTTATCCTTTGCTTCTTGCTGCAAAGGAGATGCTTCCCCTGTGCTCTTTGTATCCCAGAGAAGAAGCACATGTAAGAGCACATTAAAAAGCAGCATTAGTAGATGTGTGGCAGTGTCATGAAATAATCTGAACATCATTTGCCTAAAATTGTGAGTAAAATCCTGAAACTACTGAATAAAAGGAACTTTTCCTGATTACTTCAACTGAGCCAAGACTGTAGATCAGGTGCTCCCATATCCATTGGTTAGATTCACCCTTGCAGAGAGCCACAACCATTTAAATCCATTTTAAAAAATGAGGGATTGACTATTTTGCCAAAGAATATGAAATACATAGCTATGACATGATAGAAAATGTTGATGGAATTGCTAGACTTTTAATTTCTCCAAAGGGTTTTTAGACCATTTTCTTTTTTTAGGGTTTTTAGACCATTTTCTTAGTTTTGGAAGAAAGTGTTAAAATAGTTCAGCTTCTGGCACTCTAATTTCTTTATGCATTTGATTATGCAGATCTATGTACATAATGCTGTTAGGCAGTAGGTCTCAAGGTGCAACAAAACAACACCAGGACCTCTTTTACACAGAATGCTTTTGCATAAAAGAATGCAACATTGCAAAAGGAAAGTAAAAAGATACATTCTTTTTGTACAGTATGTCAAAGCATTTTAGTTTTCTTATAATTAATCATATTTCACTTTGGTCTGTGGATTTCGAATATCATTACTGAATACAGAAATCTTGGAGATTTATGATTAATGTTGACTATTCAAAGCAAAAACAGTCCTGCCCAGAAATAAAATAACCCAAATTTAACAAAAAATGGATTCTCCCCTGTACTCCCCAGCTGAAGGGGAAGTATACTTTTAAGAGTGTACTATAATCTAACTTCAGTATAATAATGAAATAATAATGAAATTACATACACAGTTGATCACTGTTCTCAAACTTGTTTTTAAGAGCTGCTTTCTCCCACTCCAATACACTGTGCTCAATTGTCATTTGAAGGTTTTTTCACTAACTAGCAGTTGGTGTATCCACTTGGAGAAACTTAACCACCTCTGTATTCAGAAATTTGTTTCATGTATTGCTTCTCTACCTACAATAAGTAGACCATTGCAGTGATCTGGCATTTGAATTTGGACAAATTATGCTAAATAACAAATACAGCAATTAATCAGAGACTTCCTTAGGAAGCAAAAATTTAGGATAATCAATCTTCAAACATTCTACCTTACCTTGCAGTTCTCCAGTTTTGTTTAGCAAATGCACTGCAAACCCCTGTTGTGCCTAGCAAATCTGTATTTCCAAAGCTATCCAGCAGAAATCAGACAAAATCTCAAAGATACATATTCATTTATGCATAATTCAACACCTGTTGAGGCTTCTGAACAGAGAGACAGGAGTCCTTTTAAATGTGAGTCACCTCTAGAGAGAGATGTGTTTCTAGACTGTATTCCTAAATTCAGTAGGTTCCTACAAACTTGCTACAGTTCACTCCATAAATTTAGTTGCAACAAAATTGGGACCATCCTAAATTACATTTGCAAATCACAACTAGTCTCTGCGTTTCAGAAAGTCACCTTAAAATTCAAAAAACCTGGAGACTGACCCGACTGTAGAGATACCTTGAATAAATTTTGGACTAGCTTTCTTAAATGAGACTCAAGCACCCAAAATTGCCACAGCTGGCACTTCTGTTCTGTATTGTAGATTTTACTAGAAAATTATGTAAACTAAAGCAACATATTTAAGAAAAAACTTCATCATGATGTAAAAAATTCATCCAAAAATCGACTTAGGGAACAGAAACTTATGAAAGTGTCTCCAGTAAGAGGACTGGAGGAAATGGCCTTAAGCTGAGACAGGGAACATTCAGACTAAATACTAGAAAAACATCTTTCACTGTTATGGTGGTCAGGCATTGGAATAGGTTGCCCAGGGAGGCAGTGGTGTCACCATCCCTGGAGGTGTTTAAGAGGTGTCTGGGTCTGGCAATGGGTGATATCACTTAGTGGTTTAGAGGTTAGAGAGTAACCACTACTGGGTTAGTGGTTGGACTTGATGATCTTAAGGGTCTCTCCCAACCTTGGTGATTCTAGGATTCTATAAAATGTTTATGAAATAACTAATTTATATATACCCAGTTACTCAAATATGATTCATGCTTTACATTTTCTAATTTTCACATTACCCTTTTTCAAACCAGATTTACATTCTAGGACTTGCATCAGATTCCAGAAGAAAATTCAGATTACTAATGCAGTATTTAACAACCTAACCATTCTTTCTTTTAATTAAAGTACCAAGATAATAATGATTCTCTTTTCAGGCAGCTGTGACCTCAGGTTTTGTTAGCACTGTGTGATTTTGCTGAAATTGGATTGAATCTTTGACAGTAAATAATGACCTTCAGTCAAGAACATTCCAAAGTCTTTGCTAATGAGGATCTACAACTTATTCCTCATGTTAATTGTCCAATTTAATGTCTTTATTTTCCATGCCCCACAGTTCTCTTTCTTAATCTGTGAGCTACTGAGCTTTTTTTGTATAAAATATTTTGGGTTGGTTTCTACAACTAGCTTTTGCTCTGATATCTATGAGATGTAGTTTATCAAAAGAAATTTGTAAAAAAAGACAAAAAGCAGCAGCACTTCTATTTTCTTGCTTGGAAAACAATATATCCAAAAGCTGTATTGATTATTCATTGCTTCATGCCATGCACTTTAATATTATAATTCACAGCTATCTGTCTAACTGAGATTGGGAACCCACTGAATATATACTTACACTTTTGTTTAATGCAAGATATGTCATTGCCACCAAAGATATTAGTATTTGGCAATGCACAAAGTCATGATTATTCATACTTTTAATGACTTGTTCATCTATTTTAATTATTTCAATTACATGGACAATGCTTCTCCTATGCAAGTAAATTGTATAAAACATTCTAAAAATATTTCAAATTTTCTAAAATGCTTCCAGTTTTACACTAAAATAAATGTCAGGACACCACAGATAGCGTAATAAGAAATATAAGAAGCTGTGACAGAGAGGGCACAGGAGCAGAACTTGAAATACCCAGGTAGGTCAGGGAGCTAAACCTGGGCCTACCAGAGCCTGTCAGTTTGCTGTAATGTTCAAGACATTAGCTGTCTTTTTCTCTGGTGTTGGAGACCAAAAAAAAAAAAAAAAAAACCCAACATTGCCTTTGACCTAAGAAATCATTTGAATGAATTTGCTCAAACTGATTCTTCCCAGGAATTTTTCTGGGGGGAACCACAGTTTCTGAGGAAGTAAAACAGTAAAAAAAAAACCCTGGGTACTCCATGTGGTGTATAACAAGAGAAGAGGAGGAAAATCACCTTCCTTAACCTGCTAGCCACAGTTTTTATGCAACAGTTTTTCTGAGCTGCAAGTGCATATTGCTGGCTCCTGTCAAATATTTCACCCACTACTATGTGGAAGTCCTTCTCCAGAGGGCTTCTTACACTTTAGTTTGACCAAGAGATCTTTACTCAGCCCTGCTGGTCTCTTGCCTTCCTTTTCTGATTTCTTCCATCTGGGAATTGAGAGCTCTAGGAAGAATGTCCTTAAAGATCTGACAGCTCTGTTCATCTCCTTTATTCTGCAGGCAAATTCCCAGGAGGGTCCATCCACTAATTACTTTAACAACTTAAATCTCAGTCTCCTAAATGTCAAGGTTCTGACTCTTCACCGGGCCCATATCCCTCAAGATTGGGTTCCCTCAAGCCCAGGCTGCCACCTATCTTAACATTTAATTAGTTCAGCCATGTTGGTAAGCAACTGGTTGCCTCTCCAGCAAAGAATTTATGGGGCTAATATGATACAATCAGTGGATTGAGCACTGAACCCAGAGAAGCATGTTAAGACATCTGGGAATACTTTCCTGTTTGCATTTTCTACGTCTGCCCTGGGCAACATCACAGTGCTCACCAGAGAAGCCTGGTCTCAGAGCTCTATCAGTGCACCCTCCACCACTGGGAGAAGATGTGACCTATTTCATTTATCAGGTATAGAAAAGTGGCACACAGAATGTAGGACTGTATATTGGATGTTTTCTGCAGAGAAGTGGTTTTTAGTCAACCTTCTGCATTTCTTTTCAGCTCTCCCTCAGCCTTTTCTCATTGGATTCATTTCTTAACACTTTGCACCCTTTCTGAATCTGAAGTCCACTTGTATATAGTCTCATTAAATAATGTTTTTAAAAGAAATTAATAGCATCAATATTCCTTTCAAAATACTACCTATAGTTGGACTGTGTGATTTGTCTCTTCACACCTTCACCAACATTTTATCGAATCTCTTTAGAGAAGGTAACCAGGAAGCCCACGTTGACATTTTTTTCCTATTTTTCTTTGCACAGTGTAGTGTTGACATTATTATTATTAATTTATTATATAGTTTTCAATTTTTTTCCAGTTACTGGCAAATTAAGTGCCGTGATAATATTAAAAAGTGTTTTAACTTACTCATTGGAATTCAATTATTTTTCCTTTCTTAGTATTACTCATAGTCCTCAAATTTTCACTTCTGTTTCCATTCAATTGTGGTTTTGTTTCCTGTTATTCAATTTGCAAATCAAATTATGTTTGTGTAAGGACTGGATGGCCAGAAGCCTGATACTTGAACAGGTTCAAAACTGACAGGACCAGTTCACAGTCCTGTGCTACTGAACATAAATACAAGAGGCTTGCTGACCTTAAAAAAAAGTGGATAAGTTAAGGAATATTTGAGGATATCTTGAAAATAATGAGATGGCCCAAGAAAAATCAGTCTTCAAAATAAAAGAAGTATTAGAATGTGGAACTGATATATCATCCAGTACATCAAGATTTGTGTAAGACAAGAGGTAGCAGGCATGGAAAAAAATGACAGTTTTATCACATAAGGAATTAGAGAACTCTTGTGTTTCACTGACCATGCACATTTTACTTGTATCTCAAGGAATGAGCTGAAAATCAGGATATAGCATCTCTAATTTGCTCATTTAGATAAATGTCTGCAGAAATCTGATCTAAAGGGAGTTTTTCCTTCAACTTGCAAATAAATTAAAAACTATGCAATAAATTAAAAATAATAACTGCTTACATTTAAAAAGAACCCGTTGTGGGTTGAAGTTGGTTAAGTGCCAAGTACCTACAAAAAAAAACATTTACTTATTTTCCTCTGCTATAGCTAAGCAGAGAAGGCAAAATTTTAAAAAATTTCATGAGTTAACGATTATTGAAAAAAATTAATTTAAGATGAAACATGTTCAAAACTTAAACAGTATAAAGAAGATTTTTTATTGACAGAATTAAAAGTTAATTGACAGAATTAAATAAAGGCTAATGAGAACCAAAGCAAACTTTCAGAACACCTTTCTTCCCCAATCCCTCCCTCTTTTTACCGACGGCAAAAGGAAACAAAACATGGAAGTTTTGGTCAGTATTTCACTTCTCAAAAGTCTTTCTTAGTATGCTTAAGCAAAAGAGTTTCTTCTGCTGTGCCATGGGATCCTTCCCACAGGAGATAGCTCTCTGTGAACTTTTCTAGCGTGGTTTTAACTTTCACAAGCAACAGCCCACCCAAACCTGTTGCAATGTGAAATCCCTCCCATGGGTCAAGCAGTCTTCCCACAACTGCCTAGCGTGGGTCATTTTAGTTCATGGGGTTTAGTCTTTTAAGGATGAGCTGTTTTAGTTTGGAAGCGAAAGCTCTCTTCCTCGATCTCTAAAAGCAAGGGTCATCTCTCTCTATTCAAGTTCCTCACTAGATTAGAGCTTTTCAGTATCCACATGCTCCAGTGTGAGTATTCTTCATGGGCTGTGCTTGGATCTCTGCACCCCCCCATGCACCTCATGAATTATAGGAAAACAGTTTGTTGTGTTAAAGTTCTTCACCACGGCCTGCAGGAGAATCTCAGTTCCGGAGTTTGGAGCACCTCTCCTCCTTCTTTTTTTCACTGACCTCAGTGCCCCCAGTTCGGTGTTCCTCACATGTCCTCGCTTTTNACAGTTTGTTGTGTTAAAGTTCTTCACCACGGCCTGCAGGAGAATCTCAGTTCCGGAGTTTGGAGCACCTCTCCTCCTTTTTTTCACTGACCTCAGTGCCACCATTTCGGTTTTCCTCACATGTCCTCANACACTGGGGAATTCCTCGCCATGTCTCTCGCTGCTGGCTGTGTGATCCCTGCCAGCACCGCACGGGTGGCTCCGGCTCAGGAGGGGTCCAACCGCGAGGTCCTGGCCTGTGGAGGGTCCTGGCCTGGGGAGAGTCCNCACAGGTGGCTCCGGCTCGGGAGGGTTCCAACCGCGAGGTCCCGGCCTTGGGAGGGTCCCGGCCTGGGGAGGGTCCCGGCCTCAGGAGGGTCCCGGCCTCGGGAGGGTCCCGGCCTCAGGAGGGTCCCGGCCTGGGGAGGGTCCCAGCCTTGGGAGGGTCCCGGCCGTGCGGCCCCCGGCAGCTCCCCAGCAGGATGGGCCCCGGCTGCTGCACGGGTTAGGGCCCAGCGGCTCTCTCCAGGAAGGGGCCCAGGAGCCCCCTCGCCACCCCTCAGAGGGGACCAAGAAAGAGAGAACTTCTCGCTGTTTCTCCTTTCTTAAATGTGTCATCACAGAGGCGTTATCAGCCTGTCCAGTTGGGCCAGCAATCTGCCCATCATCAGAGCCTTCAGCAGTTAGCTCTGTGCCAGACACAGAAGTCTCAAACAGCTTTTTTTTTTTTTTTCCTGCCTGCACAAACCAGGTTTTGTTAAAAAAACACAGAACCTTAAACTAAAATCTTCACCTGGAAGAGGACAGACACTTTCCCTTCCTGAGTAGTAACATAGAGAAGATATGCAGCACTTGTACAAGTTACACTGGAGGAGGTTTTATCTTGGTATAAGAATGAAATTTTAATGCTGCTGTTTATGCTGAAAACAATCAATCATTGTGATATTGTCAGATCAGAGTCAGCCCTCAGCAGTATCTGGATGGAATATCCATTGGCCAATTTCAATTAAATTCAGCAGACAGGTAGTGATGGGAAAAGAAGACAGACAGAGACTGAGGGTGTGGAACACAGCAGAAGGCATGCTGGTGTGTACAGAAATGCCATAAAGCAACTGATAGACAGACTGACCTCATTAGTTCTGCTATTCATGAAACAACTGTTGATAGCTGATATTTCATAGTGATGTGTTGCTGTTGAGTTACAGAGCTACACAAGTATCTCCTTGTTTATTTTGAATTATATACAGAATTAATGAGTTGCAAATTGTAAAACAATCCAGGTTCAATAAATATCACTATGAGCAGCACTAGGTTTACCTACACAAATGTTCAAAGCAAAATTACTCTGTGACTACAATAAGATTTAGAGCAGTTATGCTCCCTAAAATATAAGTACTTAAGGAGAAGCTTACCATGTGTTTAAAATTATCTGTAGTTGCATTTGAGATCTGTAATAACTGTGCATATATTTTCTGGATTGTAACACTTTAGAGGTTTTCCATTTTATTTTTATAGTGTTAGTGTAAAATTCACCTCTAGCAATTTATAGTAAGGCTCTAAAAATTCAAATAATAAAGAGCTTCTTTCTATGGCTGTGAGTAGTAATTTAATTATGCATTAAAATGTTCACTACAGAGAAGCCAAAAATAGCTATTGCTGATGAGTTTAGTAAACTGTATTTGTGCTTCAATGCAATGCTAAGTTCCAACTGGTGAATCCTGTTCTAGGATTATCATTGATGTTATTTTAAAAAATGGGGAATTTATGATAACATGTCTACTCATGCACAACATGGGACTTTATTTTCTTCTCTGAAATCAACAGAGAAATGTAATGTTCTGGTAATTTGCAGTTTACAACAGTGTGTTCTCCAAACAACCTGGGCCTCTTCATAGTCAGGTATGATTCCCCTCTTTTCTCTGGTAACTCTGCACAGAAGTGGAGGTCAGCAAACATTTCCACATAAATGAAATTACTTGCAAGTGCTTTTACTCCACAGAAAGACAGCTACTGCCAGAGAGAAAAATCATCTATCTATCCAGATCTAGCAAGGCAATGGACAATTTACATCAATGCTCCCCAACTCAGTCCTCAAGCTGTCCATCTCATTAAGTTTAGAGGCAAGCAGGCAGTTCCTTGACCAGACTCTATCAGCATTTGCCATGCTCAGTGGGCTGTTCACTTCACCTGAGCCGTGAAGTCAGAGAAGCCTCTCAGTGAGAGAATGCGACCCAGGAAAGTAAACTGTGCTGTACAAAGATCATTTGCTTTGCAAAAATGAGGTAAAAAAAAAGACTTTAAAATATTTATTTTTTTAAAAAATAGCATCAGTGTCAGTCTACATTGTAGATGTGTACTTATATGTAAATTCCAGCTAAGGCATCCAAGAGTGTGCCTGAGTGGTACAGACTAAGGATGTAAGAAAAGATATCTTCAGTGTGAGATCTGCCATGTTTGCCAGCCTGGCTTCCATACTGCCTGCTTCATGTCTACTCAGTTTGAAACCATTCAAGAAAGATTCTGATAATTTAAAAATAGGAATACACAATATTTGGGAACTGAAAAACCATAGACTCTACTTTTTCACTTACAAAAATTACCACTTTGGTTTGTATTAATAAGAGCCAGATTTTTAAATAAGGTATTCTTTTCTGCCATTGATTCACATGCTACTAGGCTGAAAATGGTGCTCTATCTTCTGACTGAAAAGAGAGAAAGGATATTTCTGATAAAGCATGAAGTCTCTAAAATACTCAGTTTTCTTATGTAAAATATCCAATGATGTGTGATGAACTGATGTGGCAAGAAACTTTTATAGTTACTTGTTTGAGATGATGAGTTTACGTGTTCCTGAATTTCCCCTCAAGAACTCATAGATCAAGTCATGATAATTGAACAGATTATATTATGTGCTATATCTTTTAGTGTATTGTTACTGAGCAAAGAGACAGATAGATATATATTTATATATATGCAGATTGGATATATATTTATAGGCACACCTTTATGTGCAGGGGAAAATACTTTTTCATTCTTATGCAGACAGACGGGGGTTCTTTCTTCTGTAGTTAAATAACTTCATATAAACTAAAGGTGAATTATTTTGTCATTACTAATGAATAAGATTATAAAAACATCACTGTCCACCTATGGAACAATCTGTCTTCTATTCTTTTTACCATCCCTGAAATTCAGTTCTGGCAATCTAGTTGGCAATTTTCCCCTGGAGTATATGATTAGAAAGGACAGTATTCTGCCAAACTGTTATTAAAATTCTCTGTTTCACCTTTACTGTGTGATACCAAACAAGTTCAGAAATCTTTAACATCTAGTTTAAACCTTCATAATCATTCTCCATGAGTTTAAGCATTCCTGTAGTTCTCTCCACAGGAATTCTTCAGACATCCCAAGGGCCAGATTAACACATGTATTGATAGAAGTCTTCACCTGCCATAGTGTTTAATAGTGCCTCATCAAAATCAGAATGTGTAGTGGGATATTTAGGAGGTTATAAAACTTTATGCCCTTAGGATAAAACACTCACTTAATCTATCTTTGACTATACCTTTTATGTCCCTTCCTCATCTCAACTACCTTACTCCTTCCTGTGAGCAATATTTTTTGATGTTTTTCTTGGAACCACGCGAGGTACAAAATCTAGATTTTCAAATGCTTTAATTGTACTTCAATTTTAACATCAGTGTTTGTCCTTTTGTTTATTTTTATTTTGCCCCTTACTTTATTCTTCATTTCAGAGACTCTCACACATAAGAAATTATGCTGGTACCTAAGGCTGGATGGCTTCAGTGAAGTGATTTTCATTAGAGTGTTTATGCCTTCCAGCCCCCACAATAAATGCAGAGTACAGAGGTATATTCATTTTCTGATGACGAAATACTTTTTAATACAAACAAAATCACAGAGTGCTGAAAAAAAAGTAAGCTTCATTCTCAATCCTTGGTGAATCAAAGTAGATATGACTGTTGAACTATTCTGAAAACAGGGTTCTGGTCTTAAGTCGTAATAAATTCCTGCTGCTTTAGTGGATTAAGGTCTCTGTTAAGGCAGGCATTTATGTCAGCGTAGTTCTATCGGTGTGTGTTACTACTGTATGCATCAGGGTCCTGAGCTGGCTGACTAAATAAATATGACTTTCAAAATCAGGTCCAAAGTGACTTATTCCCCAAAATAAGTGTTAAAATTGGAAGGATCTCTCTCCTACCTTAACACCCTCTGTAAAGTTTCTGCTATTGTGTTACAGGACCTAAATAGTAGACTTTATTTGTTCATCACCTTTTGTACCTTCCTGCACTCTTCTTCCTCAAAGAATATGAAAGCTCAGATATATATCCACATTCCTCACTGTCTGAAATTAAGAGAAAGTTTTCTCTTAGCTTTACTGGGACTTGGCCTTTGCTTGGAGGCATGTAGATTTAGGAAAATCATTGAAACATGATTCTGTTTTTCTGCATTGATGATCCGCTTTTTCACCAGTGCTGATTGCAGGCTACTTTAGTGGCATTTCATTACAGAGTCAGAAGGACTTCTTATCCAAGAGACTTTTTCTGTGTTTTTTCGTTCAAGAGTAGTGTGAAGGTAGTGGCTGTACACTAGCTTGATGTGAATATTCCTGAAAGTGATATCCACCCTTGCCCAAACTGAGACAATGTCCTGGTTTCAGCTGCAAAACACGTAATTTTCTTCC
This sequence comes from Platysteira castanea, assembly GCA_013397175.1. Classification (NCBI taxonomy): domain Eukaryota; kingdom Metazoa; phylum Chordata; class Aves; order Passeriformes; genus Platysteira; species Platysteira castanea. The sequence continues at coordinate 924,764 of VYXC01005418.1, forward strand.
TAGCAGCCAGCATAGTGCTGTGCTTTGGAGTTGGGATGGAAATAATGTTGATAACACAGGGATGTTTTATCTGTTGCTGAGCAGTGCTTATACAGTGTAGGACTTAGCAGTTTCCCACCCACCAGACTGGGGGTGCATAGGAAGCTGGGAGGGGTCACAGGCAGGACAGCTGACCAAAACTGCCAAAGTTTGGGATGTCCCGTATCATATAGCATCATGGCCAGTACATAAACTCAGGGAAAGCTGGCCAGTGGCAGCTGCTCAGGAACTGGCTGGGCATCAGTCAGCAGATGTTGAGTTCTTTTCACAGGAATCCTTCAGACAATGAACTTGGATTGTACATCCCTTATTTTGTAGTATTAGTGTTCATATTATTTTCCCTCAAGCTTCTGTCCTATTAAACTGTCTTTATCTCGATCTGCAGATTTTACTTTTTTTTTTTTTCTTAATTGTCCCAGTTGTCTCATCTGTCCTACTTGGGGGGCAGAAGTGAGTGAGTGGCAGTGTTAACCACCCACCCAGTTAAACCATGACACACAAGCAACTTTTTTTCAAGAAAAAAATGCTTTAAAAACTTTATACTGGTATTGAGAATGAAGGGGAAAAAAATCCTGAAGGAAAATGTGAATTCATTAACATAATCTATGGAAGGGATGCTGCAAACTGGAGCTAGACAATACTCTCAAATGCAGACTAAAGTGCTTGGACAGTCACAGCAGGTGAGAAGTGTGGTGCAGAATTTGCTTTTATGGTTCCTTCCAGTTCTCCTTTGAGAATTCATTATGTAAGACTTCCTTCATACTCTTTTTCTACTCCTGTTTCAGCTGAAATGTCGTGCTGACATCTTTTCTGTTTATACTTTTTTTAAAAATTTATTTATGCTTAGATGAGAAGCTCTCCTGGTTTTCTTGAATTTGTTTTCCCAGACACATGGATATCTGGACAGAGTGCAAGGGACAAAGTTTAATTGGATCACAGCATTGCTATTTAATTAATTTGCAGTCTGTCAAGCAATGAATTTTCCAGTGCACTTCCTTTCTGACCGGCTTCCAGCTGGTGGAGCTCATCTGTCTGCTCACAGCCCACTGCCCTATGTCCTTTCACAGCCATCCTGGTGTGAAGCCACTTTACCTTATTTCCAATTTTAAGGTTAACAGACTGAGGAAAGAAGATTACATCAGACAATGAGAACTCATCTCCTTTCTTGCCTTCTCCAGGGGATGCATTATCCCAAATCCACTGCTGTCAGCTAGCAAAATGTCTCGTATTGAAGGCCTCTCAGACATGGGTGATGACCTTGAGTTCCCCTATGGCTCATTATAGCTTGTGGCTTCTGCTGTCTCCTACTGTATAGATTTATACCTTTATGATAGGGTGTTTGAAAGGGTTGTGATAGTGTGGTTTGGAAGGTAAATGGAGTTGATGTTATATTACAGCGTTATCTTAATCAGGGCTGGGGGAGCACAGGACAACAGGAAAGGATTCAGTGGCCCGAGAAATGCCTTTCCAGCTGAACACACCTCTATCAGATAAATGCCTATCATGAGCAATAACACAGCCAGGACAACAGGGATCTCAATTTAAGTTACCACAGTTTAGCTGCTCTTCAGAGCTTGTTATAGTGATGTAATGGAAAAATCTATTCTTTATTATCAGGAAAATCTGTTACAACCAGTAAAAAGTACTGTGACCAGTAATGTCCCCTAGAATAATAAATACTTCATTGTACAGAATAATGAGAGACTTGTTAGAGTTTATTTTCTGCTTTAACATCCTCATGCTTTTTTAAGCATAAGGTATAAAATATAAAGGTTTTACAGGGAAGGTCCTATCACTCAACATAAAAGATGCTTTAATTCAGTAAAATGTCTCTGTGTCAGCTCAGAACTTCTGGTCATGTACAGCTGAATCACAAGAACACAGAATCATAAATATCCATACATAAATTGGTACGAATAGTAGTTGTAATAGTTGGACTGCTTTCTACTGGCTTTGAAAATTATGCTCAAAAAACAGAGCACTGGACTTAATGATTAGTGAATACTAAACATCATTCCTAGTTTTCACCTCTGGAAAGCAGAAATCATTCGCTTAGTCAGATACAAAACTATGATATCTCAGAAATCCCCTGGCTGCTATGTTCCTAGCAAAAGCTGCTTTATTCCAGATGTTACAAAACATATGTGTATATGCACAGTGCAGCAGAGAAGATTTGTACAATATGCCACAAATTACCAGTGAAGGCTTAAAATGTTATCGCAGGATATCCTCTGACCTTTCTGATTTCATCATTAAATTGTTTTAAGTGTCTTCTTAGAAGGTTTTTTATACAAAGTCAACCCAGATAATTTATTTTACGTTTATGCATGTACCTGAATATTTGACAAAAAGCCCCCTTTTTTTTTTTTTAAGAAATGCTAAGACTCAACTGTATTGTTACAGGCTTCACTCAGATGTTAGGGCTCTGTTTATTGTCTCTTTGTGTTCATGGCAGCACCTAGATTAATGGGTTCGGAGCTGGTGATTTGGCACAAGAATTGTGGGGGTATTTGATTCCCTAGAAGCCTGCATATGTGTAACTCTGCAGTCCTAACAGTTTTGATTAGGTTTCTATCCCATTCACTGTTTACTCCAACTGTGCAGACACCTATATATTAAGGCAACTTCCCACTCTGACCATTCACGGGGCTCCCTGGTAGTCACACTCCCAAGGCCAGACTTCCACTGCTGGGACCGAAGCCCCTTCCCGCAGGCGGCTCCAGTGACCCGAAAGGAGCCCTGCCTGGCTCCCCGCTCACCCCACTCACAGCCACACCAGGTTTCCCATGTCTTGGATACCTCATTCCATAAAGCCATTTATTCCTGGCACACTACAACAGAAACAGCCCAAGCTAGTGCCTCTAAAGAGGGACCTCGAACAAAGGACCTCCTAGGCTTTTATCCCCTCCCAGTCCAAGCATGATAGACTAGTCAGATCTTCCTGAGTTTTTGGCTCCTGCTGTGTCTCTCAGTGTCCATTCACCTGGCTGGCACCACCCGTCTTCATGGCTTTCATTATCCCAAAGGTTGGCAGCTCCCAGCTTCTTGTCTCAGGCTTCCACCCAGAACTCAACCTGCATCTCAATGGGCAGCTTGCAAGCCCAGCTACCTGCACCAGGTGTATTCCTCAACATGTAAGCCTTTTTCCCTAGGGATCAACAGGCAATTAAAATAGTACCTGAAAGCTGCATCTTCAAACAAGGCAGTAGGTCATTCTGAAAGGAAATTTTTCATACACCCTTTCCCCACACCCAGCCATAATAGATGTATTTCTAATGCTGAAAAGCCCCATTTCCTCCAGCATCTTCTCATTTTCTCTGCCCTTGCCAGTCAACTCCCACTGACAGCAACTGCCTTGGTCCCAAATCACTATAGGAAGTTTAGGTTTAACATCTCCTAGTTGCTCCTAAGAGTGAACCAGACAAAAATAAATAGTTTCCTAAACTAACAGCAAAAGCTTCATATTTTATTTTAAAAATTCCTTTTAAAAAATTTTCTTACTTGTTCATTCAGAAAACACTGATCTAAGTACACCCATTCATCCTAAAAGGTGCAGCATAGGTAAATTGGAACATTTACGACAATGATTTTAAAAAACCATAAAAAAACATTCTATATGTTTATAGAAATGAGAAAAAAGCAAATCCATACATCCAAGTCTAGATATTTTATAGTTTTCCTACTATGTAAATTATTTCAATAGTTTGTGAGCCTATTCCTTGAAAATTAGTGAATGAAATACAGACTGTATTTCTGGATCTGATTTTGATCCCGTATTTATGGGCAAGAAGTGAGTCTACTGAAGTCAGTGAAAAATCACAAAAAGTGTAGATGAAATCAATTATGTTTTGGTCACCAGTTCTCTACATTCACTTTACAATCAGTTAATGCTAAGTTGCATCAGTTTGTCTGCATGAGATTAAATTTGAGAAAAGGAAGCTTCATGAATAATGTCTGGAAAAGTTTAATATTTCTTTTAGTCTGAATGAGAAAGTAAAGCTTCATATAAAGCAGTTTAGCCCATCTGAGTAGAATTTCTGCTTAAGCTCCCAGAGTGAAACATGTTATTCTATGATCATGAACTTGAAAGGGTTTTCCCTAACCACAGCATATATTGACAGCTACTGTGCAATATATTGGCCACTGTCCAAACATCTTCATACGTACATTTAAGGCTTTTTTCCTTCTAATGGAATAGAAATTTCTCTAAATTAATTTTTGTGGACCAGAGTCTACATTATGTTACATAGAGAAACTGAATTTCTTAGCTACTTTTACTGACATATGGAAGAAATAGGTTTAATTTTGGCAATTAAATTAGCTGTATTTCTAATATGTTTACTGGCCATTAGCACAAATTACCTTGGACTGGGTACATTTACATAATAAATTTTTTTGCCAGGAGAATCCAAGAAACATCTTGTTTACTGGGCTATTTACAGTAGAAAAAAATAGCATCAAAATGATATTTCATATAGAAATGAAATCCATTTAAGATAACTGTGGTGACCATTCTCTGATGACCAATAAAACAATATTTTTTGTGTGTGTGGTGTTACTCAGGACTGTCGAGTGCAGGGCCATGAGCTGGACTTCAGTGATCCTTGGGGATCCCTTCCTCAGGATATTCTATGATTCTATAATTCTAATAGAGTAGTAAATGCAGACAAATCACAATTCCAGTCTGAACCCAGTTGTTGCAGCAAGTTGAGTGACTACTCACGTAAGATGATTTGAAAATTGTCCAGTGAAGAGGTCCATAAGAAAGAGTATGAAATTTGATTCTTGGCAGCTTGTTCTAGATTTACATCTGCTGTACAAATATATTTTAAAGACTATTGTGTTATTAGTCTTCAAGTAACACTAAGTTTCTACATGTTTTTAGCAGATCTTCTTAGTAATGACAGAATTTTGGAGTACTATATCTGATGCAGATAAAAAAGGTGTGAATTTACTGACAGACTTCTCAAATCATGCCAAACAAAATGCCCTAATAAATGATACAAACCATGGAACTGCTCCAGCACCAACCAGAGCCACTGGGAACATTTCCATTCAATTTAGGGTGTGTTGGAATCACGCTCATTTGCAATTTTGGAGCAATATTAGACAGTAGGAATGTTAAACGAGTCAAGGCAGTTAACCAAATTTAACTAAGCCAGTCAGAACCCTTGGATGATAAGAAAAATTTCAGCAACAAACAAATAAAGAAGGCATTGAAATAGATCTGATTGCTGATCTCAGTGTACCTTTCTGTTTATGTGAAAATTTTATCTCATTCACATCTCAAAATGCTTATGAATTCACATTTTACTTGGGAAACTAAGTGGACGAGCTAATTCCTCCTTACAGATGCTTTTCAGGGTTTCTCTCACTTTCAAATTCTGATGCAACCATACAGTATGAAATTCTTGGCCTGACCTGCTCTTCTCTTGTCTAGAATATTACATGTTGCATGGCATTAAGTTGTCTTTCTTCCTAAATGATTAATAACAATGTGAGAAACTTAGAGGTCATGACACATTACTGGAAAAATTAAAATACAGGATTATTTATTAATAATATAGCTATGAAAAAAATAGCTTAGTTTTTACTCTTCTTTTTGACCAAAACTATAAATCATAACATTTTGGCAGAGCTGGCATAGCTATACTAATTTAATTCGTAATCACTCTATTTCAATTATCCTTGTGAAGAGAGATACATAACAAAAATGTGTTTCCTTTCCATGAAGGACAGAATGGTATAAGAGCATAACAACTTCATTCTTGTGACTAATCAATTCTATGAAAATTTATAGACCTAATGTAATAAAAGACTAAATGTGAGAAAAAAGATCATAAACTAATGAAACTAATAATATTAACAAAGTATTAAAGCAATCAATTACTAAAGAGACATAAAGGTTAACTGCCCGTGAAATGAGCATACTAATTCAATGTTATTATATGATGTACTCACAATTTGTTTCTAAATTTACTTCAGTGGCTCAGGAGAAAATTTACTTACTCTTACTTGTGTAAGATTAAAAATACCCACTTTCAGTTCAGATCTATGGTAAGCAGATATGCTGGTGATTCTGAAAGCACCTTCTGTCAGGATAGATGTCCATATTGCTACCTCAAGCTGAGCTGCTTCCAATCCCTTTGATATCCAGGCAGCCAAACTCAATTTTCTTTTAATTAGGTACCTAACTTTGTGTGAGGTGGACACAGGGCCAAGCTCTAAAAGCTTCCAGCACCTCCACCTATGCATTGATAGGTTCCTGGTGTTCCCAGTGAGTTGATCACCTGCCTCACAGCAGTCAACAGACTGAGATACTTTTAAATACAAAAAAAGTGTCCTTAAGTAAACTTATTCTCCTGGGTGAAAACTGAAATTACTTACAAAACTATTCGCCCAAGTTAATTTTATATCTGTTTGAGACAAGAACAATGACGTGTTTGATTGCCCGAGTGTGGTTTTATTCATTTTCACTGGATGTGCTGTTATCTCAGCTTTGTGAAGATTGATTCAAAGACAGGCAATGACAACATGTAGTAAATCTGAAAAACAGAAATTATAATCTATCCTTGCCAAATTAATGAGGTATTGAAAGATAAGAACAACTCTACTGTGTCTATCTGGTTTCACAGCATCACCCAGAATGGGAAGGACTTCAAGAGGTCTAGTCCAGCCTCCTGCTCTAAGCATGGGCAGTTGTGAGATTACACCAGATTGACTGGGGTTGTAAAGGGCTCTCATATGTGTGCAATATACCAAACATATTTCTGTCTCTCAAATACACTTCAGATGTGAATTAGTTTTTTAAAAAATAAATATATGTTATAAAATTAGTATATTCTGTAGCCATAAAGAAAAATAAGTTGTTGTGCATTGTTATGTGGTTAGCACACATGTAACTGATGGATAGATAAATACACACACATATGCTAAATCAACGCAGCAGGTTTTAAGTTTGATCCACAGCTGCCCTTATCCTGGAGCCTGGTGCTGCACAAGTTTCTCTGCTAAGGATGATATATGGCTGTCAGTCCTGCTTGAAAGAAAAGAGTCTGTGCAGGGCAGGTGGGTACACATTTAATAGACCGTGGCAGATGAAAGGATGCAAAAAGGTAGGAACAGTTGCTAAATTCAGTGTGAAAGGCAAGACTGTCATCCCTGACCAAGGAAAATGTTTACCCACCGCACCTTCTCTGTTATCTGAGGGTCATTTAGCTGGGCACTGAAGAAAATTAAGGTTTCCTGCATCTGTTTTCCCCAAAGATCTATGGTGCTTCATTTTTGATAGCTTGGATCCAATCTTTATCTCAAAAATATCTCAAAAATGAGATAAATACTGCCAAGAATGGCGATTAGAGAGGACCCAAGTGACTAGTGTACCTTTGGCATATAATGAACTAAATTATTGCTTTGGCTTGCCTGTGTTTTTTTAGGTACTTGAAAAACAGAAAACCAATGAGTGCTTGTGTCTTGGGGCTGAGTGGAGCAAAAATAGTACAGATTAGTGACAACTCTGGGAGGCCCATAATTGCAAGTGGACTCAGGTTTTGAGTATCACCCATTAACAGCAGCGCACGTAGGTACTGTTGGTTTTATTTGCTATTTCATTACAAGCAGTGGCCAAGAGATGCACCTCCCAGTGGCTACAGGTCTGGCAGCACAACCATTTTGCTTGTTTTTCCTCTCACTCTACATCTCACATATTAGTACAAATTTCCAGCCTGGACTAGCCTTCCTGTTTCCATTCTTTGTCTGACTCCTCTCCCTCCACAACAGAGAGTGCTGCTTCCAGTGTCCCTCAGGTAATGTCTACTCAGCATTTCTTTTATTCCTTTTATTCCTCTCTCTGTCATAGGTTATAGTGTAAGATGGATCCCCAAAAAAAAGTATTCTTTTACCATTTTCATGAACTGCTGAGGCCAGGTGGGGTGGTGCTCCCTGCCTGCTCCTCCCCCTCCTACTCATTCTCCCCGCCTCCTCCTCCTGGCTTATCTCCTGTTAATGGCCCATTAAGGCTTTGCCCTATGACTCACCATCCCATTGTGAGATGCTCCGCCCAGGGGGGAGGAACCAAGCACTCCCACCAGGTTAAAAGTCTGGGTTTCAGAGCAGCAAAGGGGAGANCCATTCTTATTGAGAAGAATTGGACCTGGAAAACTAGCTCATGTCTTGAGGAACTGCCCGCTTTGCTTCCTGATGTGGAAGCATTTTCTCACTCAGGTCTGGCCATAAGAGACATTTGTTCAGCTGTGGAAACAGGCTCAGCACATCCCTGCACTATTCCTGCAGTTTAATGGCAGGGCACTTGCCTCAGAGGGCAGTTCTGCCTCACCAGCTCCCTGCTGTCAAAAATCACTCGATTTGTATCCTGTCATGGGATAGCTCCACTACTATAAGCTATTTATCACCCCTTCAGTGTCGTTCTGTTTCCTGACGCAATTGCCACAGAAGGTGTTTCTTGCCTCTCATTATTCATTTGGTCAAAACCACATTCCTGAATGGAAAAAAAGGACAAAAAGATGAGTTTTGAGAAGATGAGTATGTAAAATAAAGATATTCTAGTTTCTGGCAGGAACCAGCATCTTCTCAGCCTGCATCCTTCATGCTGCCATCTGAACTGTACTAATGCCTGCATAACTCCATTCCTACTGAGTGTAGAAACCGCCAGGTCTTTGAAAGCTGATGCAGCATGATTTGCAAGATATATTCACCCAGTTTCCTCCCTACTGGTCATTATTTGAAAAGAAATATGCAAATCTGACAATTATGCCCTTTCCCACCTACAATAGGAAGAGACCAGAACTGGATCTTTGCTCTCTACACCTTTTACATTTTCACCTACCACAGAACTTTGCAGAAGATTCTCTCCTGCAAGTACACAGAGGACAGTGAGTGCTTCTTTTCCTCAAAGTCTCTTGCAAATTTACTTTCTCATGACTGAACTATATAGTGTTTATTGTACCAGTAGACCTGCTACAGCCAAAGTCAACTCAATTAGTACTTTTCATCAGGAGGTTGCATTTCCAATGCAAAAGCTCCTAGGTCTGGTAGTTTTTCCCATTATCCTTGTTTCTGCAGCAGAGACAGGTGGATTGCACAGACACAGATGTCTGGCATCTGGCTTTAAATGTGCTCATCTATTCACATTCGAGTAAGCAATGCATCTCAATGAACTGGCTCCAAAAAGAGCAACTCTAAAGAGAAAGATTGACGTTTCCTCCCATTTCATACTGCCACTGCCTACTGCAGAAATCACTGGTTTGTACCTAACACCCAGGAGTTGGCACAGGCAGGTTCTGTATGGTGGAGTTTGGAGCTACAGCCTGCTGAGCAAGACCTGGGAGAGAAAAGCAGTGAGTCTCTTCAAGTTCCCCAATTCAGCAAAAACAGAACAATAAGTTAATGCCAGGAGAATGGATCCTTTGAAAGGAAGCATCTCTTCAGCCCCCACATAATAAATCCCTGATATAATATGGCATTTGGCCTCTCAAAGATTGTCAGCTGTCAGTCATCCTGGGTTAGCTGTGGAAATTGCATATTTTTTCCAGTAACCTAGAGAGTAGGTTGTTTTGGAGGCTTTATGTACTGAGGAAAGCCTTTTCATTTGAAGTTCGGGGTTTCTATAAAAAGCCTGAAATTATTTTTTTCCAACAGGTTTTACCTGTTCAATCAAAAAGCCCTTGAATGACAAGTAAAAGCTTGCTCAAAATGAAGGTATTTCTACTGTCATTGAAGTATCTCAGAGGGAGAAAAATAAAACTTACCCACATCTTTTCTGTTTGTTTACTCCACACAGTGTTTAAACTGTCCAATGTGGTTTTTCTGTAAGAAGGTATGGCATAGCCATATTTTGTAGACATTTCAGAAAGACATGCACAGAGGGGTCTACTTATTTCTATCTGATAAAGAGGTATAGTTGCTTTTATAGTGGAGAATGATTGCAAAGTCAGAAGTGGTAGCTCTTTCATGATGGTCAGCAAGTATTAGTTTACACTTCATAGCAGGATTTTTTTAATCAAACACGTGAGGAAAATGTCTAATGCAGTTCCTTCTGAAGAAAAAACTAATACAAGATGGTAGTTTTCAGGTATCACTGGCAAAATTAATTAACTTCACAGGTCAATCACTGTAGATTTCCCACACACCTTGTAAGAAGAGACTCAGACTAATTATGCGAAAAAGAGCACAGGCACTGCAGCTGCACAGTGCTTATGGAAGAGAACCTTACCTTCGGGGTGGTCCATAGCATCTTTTGACAGCAACTGCAGAGCCCTCCAATGGTCTGACTTTTGCTCTAGTCCAGGAACACTTGGGGGTAGTAAATATGCCAAGAGAAGAAGCTCTGACCTTATCTAACCCACTGTTTGAATGGCAGATTCTAGTTTCTTCATCCTATGCCTCAGAGCTGAACAAAGGCTAGGACCACCTAGAGAAGGATTCATCTCCTTAAATTTCTTCAGCCATTGAACACCTGGATATTTAATCTAAGGTGGCCACCTTAGTACCTTCATGGTAAATGGAGCTAGATGGGTAGGACTGGTGAGATGAGTCTTCGAGGAACTGCCAGCTCCCTCTCAGTAGAACAAGACTGCTCTTAGGTCCACAGTCATAATCTTCACATGGGGCACCATTTGACAGTAAACAAAACACCCAACTTTCAGTCCAGGGTGAGAAGGGATGCTGCTCTCACCTAAAGCTGCCCCAGTCCTGCTTGCTTTCTTTGCAGTGCTCATCTAGACTCTCTTTTCTGTGCTGCTTGTTTACTTGTGCAGCAGCAGTAGTGCTCTCCCAGGGTCCTCTCCTCTCTCTTAAGAGTCACCTGCCAGAGGGTCAGCTGGTCTCTGGTCTTTAGTAGAGACACCCGGTACAGCACAGCTGTAACTCATCAAAGTCAAGACTGCCTACAGCCCATTTTTGTACTCCCACAGTTCCCCTGCTCCTTCTTTCATTTTCTGCAGAGAGACATTAAATGGTGTTTTTATACTAGATACAAATTTTAAACTACTAATCTTTCCAGAAAGAGTAAGCAGTTAAAATGCACAACACCAAATTGACAGTTGTTATAACCAGGATTCTTTTTTTAGTACTGCAATATAAGATTGCCCTAAAAAAATCTTCCTCAGTATCCTTTGCTGCTGGAGTCAGGGGAGGTTTATGTGACAGCTATGTTCTGTATTTTCCCATAATGAGAAAAGTTTATACGTGCCAACATTCTAATGAAGAAAATGGTAGGAATCCAAAGTGTCCATAAAACCATCTGTGCATGTGCTGCCAGTCTGGTATATACTGTATGTGCACAGATCAGCTCATGCCTGAAAGTCCCAAATGAGACCAGTCTCCATGTAGGCTGGTATGAGGTATCTGCACTGAATTCAAAATGTCCAGGTTGTGTTTGATTTGGTACACAGAGAACATGAATATACTTTGGGTGCAGATAGTGACTACTCCTTTTAAATTCCTGGATGAGCAGACACCCAGTGCGTTGCACAGTCACAAGCCTGGTAGTTTGTTGCTGAAAGTCATCAGATGGTACATTATTGTGAAATGTAGTAAGACTGACACTATATGTGGAAGATAAATTTCTATCATCAAATGATAAGACTGTTTGAGTAAAAAAACCTGTGTAGAACCACCACTTTGCAGTAGCAGGGTACTGCCAAAAAAATGTTCAGCTGTGCACTGAAAGTGTATACAGTCTGTGAAGGGCTGCAAGGAGTGGCATGAAGAGTAGGGACACTGAACTTTGGTGGGTTTTTATGAATCCAAGTAGAATAAATGCACAACATGTGCTAGGAGGAATAAAAATCTTAGTGGAGTTCAGATGTCAACTAGGCACAGAAAATAAAATCTACATATATGTTGTCATTTTGCAAAAAATTACTTCCTGTTAAGTCAGTGCAAGTCCAGCATATCAAACCCAAAGAAAGGCCACTTCTTAACACTGCATGAAATGCACGATGCCTAAGTTGGTACATGACCTTCTTTATCAAATAAACGTATTTCAATAAGCAACATCTCTTCAATTCATAGTTAATCTCAGGAGTGATGACTTGTCCTAAAACAATTACTCTAAATTGCTCGGTGGTCACTGCTGGGATTCACCAGCTGAATGCAGCCATCTGAGGTGATTCATGTTGCTGAGATGGAGAAGCATATTGAAAAAGGAAGCTAAGAAGTACTCATGCAGTGCAGTTCGGTGTGCTAGCCTGCTATCTGCCCAACATGTCACAAGGAGCAGGTTAGGAGTGCAAAGCAGATGGCATGGGTAGCTACAGTGGACTGGACCTCTGCACTCAGCAGATGGCATCAACAGGATACAAGAAAATCACTGGTGTCCTGGTGGACCTGGGAGCACAACAGGAAGGTTACCAGAGACAGCTACTGGGGGTCCTGCCACCATATCAAGAGTCAGCATGTCATAGCAATTCAGCACCAGCTGAATAACTTTCTGAAATTTGTTCTGTATACCTTTCTCCTTTATTTGATCTAAACCTTTAAGGATAAATGTCCCTGTTCTTTCAGAAATTGGATCCAGATACAAATTTACAGCTTAGAGTGATCTTCACACACTTTACCCTTGTCTTTTTGCAGCTTACTACAAGTGGTATGTCAGTATTCCTAGCTGCAGTGGTTTTTTAATGCAATTCCTATTCAATTCTTGGGAAGATCTTAATTTGTTCCTGTTTATCTACAGTTATCCTGCACTCTGACTGGAATAGTTGCTTTCTTATTTGTAAAAGCTAATTTATTTCATATCCTGACAAAAAGAGGAGGAATAGGGTCGGGTAACACTGTTGAAGTACATTTGGTATGCTTTCACTAATGTTACATTCACTTAGAGACAAGTTCTGGATGTTTTGCAGCCAATGGTTCTTGACTGGTTTCAAGTGAAGCACCAGTTAAACTTCTCTGAAAATACATTCCGAGATCATCTCATTGTGATTTGTGGGAGGGAGTGAAAAAAGAGATAATAAATAAAGTAATGAGAAATTAACTAAATGCAAATTATTTTATAAAAACATGGTGTTCTAATTACAAAGATTTTAATTGCAAGTGTTGGTAATAAGAAAAACAATTAGCGGTGGAATTATGCCTGAGGATAGCAGTCAGAAGGTATCTCATGATGCTATCAGTTCACAAGATAAGACTTAGGATAATGGTGGATGCTCAGTGCTTTTTTTCCCCCTGATCGTGAGGTGTTAAAGCAACCATATTTGCAGTCAGACCATATAGTATATACTGATGCAATTTCATATGCAGATCAAGAGGATAAAGATACAATCCCTGCCTAAATAAATATGATTTACAATCCAGTTACGTAGCAAGTAGAAGTGTATGAGGCTTTGTGTGCTTGGTAAATACCTTGAAACTACTTTTTGGCCATACTATTATCTGCAAAACAAATTCCTGAAATAAATTTTCATAGATACTTGCTCACAGATCCTCCCATCTAAAAGAAGTTTGGTAGGAGGTGTGGGTGTTCTTGGTATATGAAGTTTGGATGCTTGCATTGTAAACTCTGCTCAGATAGATTTTATTGGGGTTTTTAGGTTCTCATGGCAATTTTTTTTAATGACAGTGTGCTGACAAGTCACTTAGAAAAGTGACACTGTAGTCTCACGTTGAACCAATGTATGAACAACTATAATATCAGGAAAAAATTATGCAAAGAGTCAAGTATCTGCTGTTCACTGAAAATTTCAGGGGGTGGATTCACCACAAGACCATGACTGCCTTTGGTTCTCACTAGAGCAAACCCAGTGAGAGTAGCTGTACACATGAGTCTTTCAGGAAAGCCTGGAGTCATGACTCTGCTCTTGGAAGTCTGTTGTCCTCTCACTCCATGACCAGTTTCAGGTGGATAATATCAGTGTGGGCTGTACCTAGGCTTTTCTGTGTTTCTCTTATCTATTATCTACCAACCATCATGCTACCTCTTGTTTTGATTACCAGTGGAGTGCTTTTTTTTATAAATAGTAAGAGTAGTAAATAAGTAATAAAAATAAGAGTGAAAACAAAGTTGTCTTTAATCCAGCCTGGAAAAATGTTGCAGTACTCTAATCAAGGACCCAAAAGAATATAGGTTTTCATGGTTGATGCATACATCTGCAAATATGGGGTATCCTTGGTCCTTCCATGACACTGGGAGGTGTCACCCGAGTCACTACAAGAACACTTTTAACACTAGGGCAGTTGAGAGCTGCAAATCAGGTTGTTACCAATGGCCTAGCATTCAAAGGGGAAAGCAGAGTGGTCATCTGCTGGTTTTATTACCCCTTGCACAGATCTTGTTTTTCTCTGAAATTCATTCTGAAATGCAAGACGCATCATCAGGTTTATGATTTTTACAACATCTGCCTTGACAAAAATATGACTGAAATGAGAATAATGTGGTCATGGTGCCAGAACAGTAAGAACAGTAATAATAATAGCCTCTCTGTTCATTATGATCATCATTTTATTCTCAGTATTACACCAAATAGTATAATTTATTGCAGTAATGTGGCCTGGCTATGAGTGATTATATAAATACATATGTTATCTTTTTCAGGGGTTTTACATATTCATGCTTTCCTGATGAAAATATATTATTTACCAACAAGGAGAAGGTCTTAGATGAGAAAGAAAGCAAATTTATTCTCTTTGGCAGCTATCCATTTCAGATCCAAGCAGGGTATGAGAAATGCATGCAAATGTGGCAGCTGCCTGTTGATACTAGGATTCCTATGGATCATCTATTAAAGCAGCACTTTATTATCATCTTCTGCATTCTGATCCTGAACTGTGTGAATTTACACTTCATAACAGATGAATCTAACTTTAAAATATATCCAGCTGCTAAAGACAGAAAATAATCCCTCAGGTAATGCATCTCAAATATTCTGAGCAAAAAGAACCGATGTTGATTTACCATCTAAATAGACTTTAAAACATTGAATTCTTAATGGTATTTCTTAGAGTTCGGGGACTTTTCTTTCTATGAAAAAAGTCAGCAGTTGAAAAAAAATTAAATTTGTAACTGAAATATATCTTCATATAGCATCTCTGCTTGGTCTCCATTTCACAAGAGATGGACCCAGCCTTGAGGATATTTGAGCATCCAAGTAATTCTATTCAATTTAAAACCATCTGCAACACTCATTTTACTCATACACATCAAAAGCAAGCATTTTCACTTGATCAAGGACTTTAGAATCAAAGTGTCTAAATACTATACTGTAGTACAGATTTTCATTTTGTCTTTTGGAAGCAGTCAATTCTAGTATTGTTTTGAAGACAAGAATTTTACAAATTCATTTTCCATCTAAGAAAAAAAAAATTTAAATTTTAGCTTTGCAGAGCCTTTATAGCAATCTATTTTGTGATCATTGTAATGAAGAATTAGGTACGTAGCGACTTCAGTAAAAATTCCTGTTAATGCAGTACATATTCTAAGCTCTTCAATTATGTGAAACATTAAATTTCTTGGGCAAACAGGGTCTAGCATCCAAAGAGCAGATTCTAAATATTTTGAAAGCTATTTAGAATCCAGTTATACCTGAGACAAATGTATCAATATATTATAAGTAATATTTGGAAGGCTGCTCTAACACAGTTTTAAATTAAAAGTAAGCTACCAATGATAAAGCTATTAAGCAAGCTTTTAAGCAAATATTGAGCTTACACCGAAACTAATGTTTTATATATATGTGACTGCTGAATTTTGCTAGATTAATATCACACTTGCATCTGTCACTCTAGCAAAGCATGTGTTTATCTTTCCTAAGAAAAAATTGTTAGTCAGGTTTTTTGGGTATTTTTTTTTAATTTTTAATCCTGAGAATAAAATTATGAACTTCTTGCAAATAATAGAGCTTTGCTGCAGTCATAATTTTTGGGCAAATTCATCCAACTTTAACCTGACCTTGCTCTTGTTGTTGGAAATTGTAAAGCTTTCACTGTAGCAGAGCTGTGCTAGTCCTGTGAACAATTGAAATATCACCTGAGAGCTGTTTTCCACTGGAAAAGAACATCAGTCTCCAAGTGATGAAAGAAAAAGAAATCAGCTGGTTTCATAGTTGACCTGAAATATTTCTTGAGGGCCTGGTAATAAGAGAAGAAAGGAATGTGGCACATATGTTAATTAGTTAATACCTTTCTCTCAATTACACTGATTCCACAGAATCACAGAGTGATCAGAGAGGTGAGTGAGCCGTGCTGCTCCCTGAGCATCTGATCCCTGCAGAGCATCCAGAGGCAGACAGCATGGCTGGGAAAGGCGGTTTGACTTTCCAGGGAAGTTGTAATCTTTCTTGGCTCCCATAGACAGTGAGGGAAGTTTTAACACATCTTTTATTCTCTTGTAAAGTTGAACTGAGGTATTTAGAGTGACAGCCATGTTTCCAACAGTGGTCTCTGCTCTGTTTTCAGTACCAAACTCTCTCTTACAGTATTCCTGACAAATTGTTTGTTGGTGGTGAATATGTTCCCTAACGACCTCCTGAACACTGGAAAGGAAATAATGACGGTAGCAATTTAGAAAGAAAAGGATGTCATACACATAAACTGATATCTCTTTGGTTTTAAATGCTCAGAGATACTTCCAACTGCAACTTTCATCAGGCCTCCTTTTTGATCTTTAACTTCCCATAATTTATTGACTTTGTTTAAAATAATAAAAAAAGTCTTATAAGTTATAGAACATTATTGACTGTGTTGAGATTAAAGGAAACTTGACAAATACAAGAATCTGAAAAAATGGCACCCTACAATGCTTTCTCATTAAAGATGTCGTGGGGTTTTCTGAGAACCTTGCACACTGCTGAAAAAACAAAACTACAGCATGCTGAACATTAGTTTTAAATATTGATATTCACATAAACTGAGCCTTGCTGATTTATAGTCATAGTCTTAGGACTTATTTCTATGTTAATCACACAACTGCAAATATCAGGAAATTAAAAAACACGGAGGTAATGTTCTACCATAAACACTTATATAGACCATGACACTATTTAGAATACATCTGTGTTTGAAACTAAGTAGACTGTTCCCATAGAGAAAAGCTGTATATCCTTTCCCTTCTGTTTTAGGCCAGTGATGCTGTTGGTTCTAATTCTTCTGCTATAGGGGACAGAAGTTGGGAAAGGAAAAATAATATTCTAGCTTACAAAGAAATGTAGAGGAAAAACAAATACATTTCATTTAACCATGTCTTTTAGGACCTTTTCCCTGTTTCTAGCTGTAGGTTTACACCCTAACTGTGCAGGTCAGGAGGAAGAACCATTTTCCCTTTCTGCTACTTGGCTCTTAGTGAAGAAAAAAGTTCTGCAGGTGACAGAGCAGGTCTTTGGCTTGGGAGGTCAAGACTGTGGGATGTGTCATAGCACGTCCTGCCCTGCAGCTCTTACTTGCTTGAGTGACACGTACCACATTGCTTCATCTCCCCTTTTTAGTTAGCTTCTCCCCTTTTTAACATTCACCCTCTCCCTGGTCTTCCTCCCACAATACCAGTAATAGTTTTAAAGCTTCTTAAAGCTCTTGGATAAATATATGATGTATCTGAGTGCCAAGAAACAGTCCCTGAGTGAGTTCAATGAAAGGATTTGAGGATGAACAAGGACAATTTCAATTTACATTGACATTTTGAGACCTATCATTTAGCCATCTTTAATAATTTTAAAATAGGCCTTTCAGAGCTTTTAAATAATTTTTTTAATTAAAGTGTCATGTAACATCAAGTCAAATGCCTCCCTAAGTTGAATTCAAGTTTACTATGTTCACTGATCTTATGACTCATAAAGAAAATATTTAAATTTGATCTCCATAAATGCACTGACTGAACAACTATAGTTCCATCTTTTAGCTCTTTATTTACTAGTTCTGCGGCACCCACACAATTATTTTCTCTGAAGTATTTCTCAAAATACTTCTCTTTGTATGGTTCATCTTATTTAAAAACTGCTTAAATTTAAATAGAAGTGCCAGTTGCTGAAATGCTTCTCTACTTCTTCCGCTTCTTCCTTTATTATCCTTTTTATAGCCTTATTTATTTTATATTTCTATTTCAAATGTTTTTAATTTCTTAATAGAATTTTCATTTAAAGTATCTATAAAATTAGGCAAAAAATGTGTTGTACCATGATTATTAAACATCAATTGTGAAAACCACAAGTGTTTTCTAGTTAGAAGTTGGAAAAACAAGATTTCAACTTTTCAGATTGGTTGTGATCAACTTTTCGGATTGGTTGTGATCCTTTCATAAATGTACACAAGCAATTGCTCTTTTGAAAGATATAACTGCTCTGAAAAATCTTTTTAAAAGTCTTTATAGAACAGAAATGAAATTATGTGTGCACTGTAACATTTTTGCACAGGAGGAAGTTGAGTTATATGGACTCTTACTTAGTGGAACAAAACCTTTTCATTGCCAAGAAAGCACAGTCTCGAAAGCCATATCTGGATTTACATTTGGCACCAAGTTTGAAAAATTACAGCTCTTCAAGTAAATTATCACCAGCTTTGTAATCTCTGATGTGATGCTTTTTACCTTCTTGGACAGAGATCATAACTGAAACTATGTCTTGAAGCACCAGAATTTTAAATCTGGAGATTAATATACTGCACCAAGAATTTCTTCTTTTTTTTAAATGTACTCTCATCTGTGTTTAATTTATAGCTGTTATTAGCAGCAATAGGAGCTTGATTTTCACACAGAAAGTAGAAGAAAATCATGTGGTTTTAGTTCTGACTGTGTGTAAATAGAAAAGGGTAAATTATTAGTAGATAATGACTATCACTAGGAAGGGAATAAAACCCAAAACTTTCTTGCATCCTAATTAATTTTACATGTAAACCAGTGTATTGATTTCCCTACTGTTTGGGTGTTTAATTTTAGTGCTAAAAAATCTTGACCTAAAACGCCTTGTGTACAACAGTATAAACCTTTCAACTTTAGAGCTGTCTGTGGGTATATTGAAGCAAGACACAAGATACTGTACTTTCCAACCACCTGAACAATGTCAAGTGAATGAAAATTTCATAGCAGGACTAAGTTTCAGCATTTCATAAAATGACTTCTCTATCACTGTCATTTTCAGGTGACTTACGAGCACCAACTTTGGCATAACACGTTTTGCAAAGACGTGGGGTCAGGATTTGTCATAGCACTTCTGAGGAAGAAAAAGATGTTATTTGAGAAGTGGCATATGAAATTTCAGGGGATGTTACAATCAAATGCACAAAATCAAAGCAACGTAGCATAGAAAAGTAGCTCTATTATTATTTGTATAGTGTTTACCTATGGTTTGGGGTAGGTTTTGAGAAGGTATCTTAGAGGATAGGACTACAGACATGGTGAAGAAATGCTCTTTCAAATTCAATACTTAAACCGTAGATAAAAGAGCATCTGTCATATCAGCTCAAAAAAAATAGCATATGCTTAGGTACTCTAGTAATAATAATTACAAAATTTTGAAGCTCGTGTTCCCTTCTACTAAAGCATAAGGAAATTACTTTTTAGGACACAAAACACAGAAATAAAAATATTAAGAGAGGCAAAATTAATCTTACTGCTAGTTTTACCAATATGCCTCTTAACATACCAAGGCTAGGCAAATCCGTTTCTCTTCCTTTCACATAAAATGTGAATTTTCATTACCTAAGTCTTTAAAGGCACATTAATAGACCAGCTTTAGTGCCCATATTCTGAATCTGATTTTTCCCCCCTAACTGTGGACCCCTAAGTGAAGAATCTAACAATTCAAAGCATACTGTGGGTACTTCCAGTGGGAAGTCCAGACCTCAGCTTTGCTAAATGGTTTTCCAGAGATCCTGTCTCTCTGCAATGATCACTTCTATTCCCTCTGTTTAGTGCTCCCCTAAATGAATCCAGCTTAGAAAAATGCTCCATCACTGGAAGTGTTCAAGGACAGATTGGATGGGGCTCTGAGCAACTTGGTCCATTGGAAGATGCCCCTGCCTGTGGTAAGGAGGTTGGAACTAGATGATCCTTAAGGTCCTTTCCAACCCAAACTATTCAATGATTCTACGATTCTAAAATCAGTGGAAAGAGAGGGGAAGGCTTGTATTTTCAAACATTTTTATCTGCAGATGATTTCCTGACAACTAATTCTCATCAGAATAGGGAACAGATGATGACAAACTTCTGAGGTGCTCTTCAGACACCCTGGGGCTTCTCCCTAAGAAATCTAACTGACACTCCAATGTTGGAAAAAGAACTAAAAAACCTGTTGGGAGATGAGAAGGGAGGATACAAGCTGAGAGAAGGGTGGGAATGAGAATACTGATGATTTTCCTGCATTGCCTTGATCTCAGTTGCATAACTATTACCACCCAGCATGAGCTGATTGCTTTAGTGGAATTTGGGCGTCTTTGCTTGTGTACAGGTACTGTAGTTGCATATTGCATAGACATAACTTTGGTGATGGCTGCAGACTTTTGTAAAACAGGGAGTTTAGAGGCACAGGCCTAATAGCATTGAGAAAAGGGAGTTCTTTGGCTAATCAGCAGATATCCTCTTGTGTACACCTTGCTACCATTGGGTTAATTAGAAAACAGCTGGCACTGACTGGGGGAAGGGGGAGGTATAGGGTGATAGAGTTTGCCGAATCCCTATAATGCTTTATTATCTTTCTCTAACCTTTTAGCCTTAATTGCCATTTTAGGGACTTAATGAGATGCATGTTTTCAGAGCTATACCCCTCAAGTGGTAGGAAATAGGTTTGCTTGGGTAAGTGTGTTTAATCCTCTGGGGTTTCCTGGGAACTATTCAATTTAATTGGATTACACCAGGGGTCTGACTGGGTGTGATGAGGTCCCTTTTCTCAAGCCCTTGATTGCTTCATATTGTGTTCATCCTCTTTTACTTCAACCCGGTGAGTTGTAAACTGTGACTGTATCTTTAGACTTAGTAAAACATAAATTTTGCAACTAGGGCAGGTTATGCTGATTTCTAAAGGAAGACAGTTAAAGAGAAATATGGATACATACAGTATCTACATTAACTGAAATATCCGACAGGAGTATAGTTTTCTGAGCTTGTGGACTGGGTTATCACATTCCCTCGTGCCTAGAACAAACATTTCATGCAAGGCTATCTGGAAAAGAAGAGCACAGTAAGAATAAGATCAAGAGTACTTGAGTTCAGAGCTAGTAAGAGAGGACAGAGTGAGAGAAGAAGAGGGAAGATGCTGAGGAAAGATCTTAATAGATACCAAGCCACACATAGAAACTTTCAACTTCCTGTCAGTGTGGTGGTTGAAGGGGTGCTCTGCTAGGAGGGAAACCTGAAGAGGTAAAGAGTATAGAAATAACCACAAGTGTATACAAAAAGAAACATTATGTGGACCACAAATTCATGCCAAAAATGCATTCAAGTTATGTGGCTGTTAGTCTAACTCACATGCAATTATAAGAGATTTAAATGTTTTAGAACATGGTGCAGAAACAGCTGCACTGAGGCACTGGGAACATAAACGGGGGGATCTGCTGTGATGTGAGCAGATGATGTATCCAAATTTCATGAGCAGGATTTCAAGGAGGAAGTCACACATGCATCATATTGCTTTCTTTGCTTTTCGCCTCCCAGCATTACGCCTCTTTCCTGGGGGAGGTCACTGCACAAGTAGCCCTAGTCACAGACATGCAGGCCCCACTCCTACTGCAGAAGTTAATAAAGGGAAATAAAGACAACAAGGCTGTCACTGAAAAGAACAAATATTAATATTTTACTACAGGACTGGATTGGGTCTTGCAATGAAGCGATTTCAAATCATTCTCAGTATTTTCTGAACTTCAGTATAATGTTGTTGCAAAGTAAAGTTGGCAATGAAGTTTCAGGTTAACTGTTTCGAAGTTACTGCATCATTAACTGTGAGGTTAAACTGGTTTCCATGGGAAGAAGGTAATCTGAGCATTTATCTCAGAATCTGTAAATCTTGGTGTCTAGAAAGTAATCTGAAGAAAAATGTAATAGGATGATTTTCTAAGAAACAGGATAATTCTGGACATACAGTCATAACTATGATAGAGATATGAAATTAGGAAATATTTAGTCCCTTTAAATCCTTTCTGGTCTTCAAAGACGTAATAGGTGAAAGAACTGACAACTGAGTGGCTGGAGTGCATTAGCCAGAAATAACAGTAGGAAGGAGCAGAAGAGCAAGAAGAGTATGCTTGTGGAAACCATCTACTGTAAGTAAGGGAAAGTTGCTTAAATGAGGAAGCAGAAAGAAATATGAAGACAAAACACTGTGGGTTTGTTTTTTTTTTTTTTTTGCTGTAGCTATGCATAACTAGATGATCTTTAAGGTTCCTTCCAGCCCAAATCATTCTATGCTTCTATGATAAATTTGCATAGGAGTATCAAGTATTTGGATTTACCTACCCTTATGGTAGCAAAAGTGACTGCAATAACTTTATGCATTACTTTAAAGCTGTACAATACCCCAGAATATTCCTGAAAATTTTAATTTTGTCTGTACATGGCAATAACAATGACACTGTCACCATAACAAAGATTTACAGGTGCATGCAAATAAAAAAGGCTTGTGATAAAATTAGTTAAAGATTGATCAGATAAATGCTGTGAAAGTCTACAAAGGATTGATATAAAAAACTGAGATAAATTAGGAAGTCAAAGTAGGGTGAGAGGGGAGGAGAAAAATTTCATGTGTCATTTAGAACAAAGAGCAAATTTGGAACAGATTTTTTAAATCCCCATTAACTAGAAATTTTTAAAGGGAGATATGGTTGTAATATTTTTCTTAAGAAAAATGTAAATGTACTTTATATTTAAAAATGTAACAGTAGAGGTCATTTATTGTGTTTTACAATGAAACCAGAGGAAAAAAAAAAAGAAGAAAAACTAGACAAATTTATATTCTTCATTTGAAAAAACTTATAGCAATATATAGGAGTTGTAAACACAAAATTATCTACAGCAAATTATTAAAGTTCTGAATTAGTACATTTAGGCTCATTATATAAGATAAATAAATCAAGAGATGTTTAATTCTGTGGTTAAAGCACAGCACTGTACTATATATGCAGTAGGGAAAAAGGAACAATTTAGAAGAAAAAAATCAATCTTTGGCTAGGTCTGTGTGTGGTAAATATAACAGGATTGCAGAAGTGCAAGGGCTCTTTGCAATTGTGTTCATAACCTAATTAGGGTGGTAATTAGGACACAGGTAAAACCACAAAAGGAAGAAAAAAAGAAGGATGTTAAATTTCAAAGAGTGAGTTTCAGAAGAATGTAAAAGCACAGGATGAAATCAAGTAGGATAAATCAATAGAGATAAAGGACACAGAGGGAAATGGAAAACATTCAAAGATAAATTAATGTATGCCCAAGGGTTGTGCATGTAATCTAGCTAAAAATACACCAGAAATAAAGAAGGCTAATGTTGATGAACAAAGAAGCCCAAACCTGAAAATATACACTCTAGCAATATCCAAGGGACTGTATGAAATGAATGTAGCTGAAAAACAAAAGGTCAGGGATGAAGCTCAGAGCACATTTAACAAATTTTAAGAGTACATTTTCCATTAAAAAATATATACAGATCTCAAGGCATTAAAAAATACCTCTTGGATTTGGAAGTAATCAGAAGAAGATAAAGAACAAAATAATTACTGGGAGAGATATATTAAGTGTAAGATGCTGAAAGAAGGAACAAAAACTGTCAAAGATATTTTGGATTCAAAGCAGAAATTGTCACGCTAGAGGACTGCAACTCTGATATTTGCTTTTTACAATACTTCATTAGCATGCTGCAAGGGACCATATGAATCCTAAATTTCTCTTGTAAATTCAGCCATTTAAGCAGCCAATTTATGGGTACTTTTATAGGTAGCAGGTACATTATTAGGAGATTGACCTCTTGGTGTTATTGATTTTTATCCTGGTTTTTGGCCCAACCTCCTCACAAAAATAACAGTAGAAAATTACACTTAAATAACCAAAATCCTCAGAGTTTTACTGTATATATGCTATGCAACTTTGACTAATATCAGAGGTTGTGAAAGCTAAAAATCTTCCAAAGATTTCCAACCTAGAAAATGGAGTAAAACTAGGAAAATTTAAAATAAATTTCAAGTGTCAGATTTGCCAGGACTGGAATTCAAAACAGTGAATCAGTTATGTCTCTCTGTGGTAATGACCATGGCCAAAACTGGACCTGCCTGATTTAAATTTTTCACTGAGGCCTCCTATTGTCCACATTTTCCTGACAGCCCCATTTCTTCTTCCCCCAAGTGTAAAGGGAACATCTGTACTGAGAAGAGCAAAAAGGATCACAGCTTACACACTTAACTGAGACGCCTAAAGGAGTGGGAGGTTAAATCAGATCTAAATATAGTTTTATTACCATAATTACAAAAACAATTGCTCTCTATACAGAATAATGAAATGAGAAAATCAAATGACTAACTGCCTGAATTAAGTTGATAAATGCACTACAATATAGTAGGTAGAATGGATCCAGTGAGATAGCTGGTTGAAAATGAGTAATTGATAATCATTTTACACCAGTAGTTCTCACTTGCTACAGCCCATAAACTGTCTTTCTGTAATTTTCCCAAGTATATGACCTTCTTTTTTTTTTTTTTTAAACCAACTAAGAAAATATCTTTGCTTGACAGAAATTCTGTTCATCCCTGATAAAAAGTAATTAAAAAGCTAAAGAACGGGGCAAGAAAAATTTATGTTCCAGGAAGCAAGAACTCAGAAATCTCCCTAGCTGGAAGAAGAAGGAGAGGGAATCAAGTTTATATTTTCATTTTGAATCTGGTCTTCTTGGTCCTTTTTTACCATTTCATGTTAATGTGTCAAAAAAATCAGATTTATCTTCAGATCTGAAAAACACCCCAAATTAAGCTTATTAAACTATCTAATGAAAACTAGAAAAAAACAAGGTGTAAATGGAGGCTATTTAGAAAACCCTTCCCAAGTGGCAAAATAATTGAAAAGAAGTGTTCATATGACCTAATATTAAGAGTTCCAGATTCAGACAACTTAAATGTTTATGGTGTAAATGTCTACATATATTTATGTCTGAATTTTGAGTTGAATTAAGGTTTTATCTTGGGACTGAAGTAACCCTGTATCCCTAAAAAAAAAAAAAAAAAAAGGAGGCAGCTTTAATCACTTATATTAGGTGAGATGAACTCTGCCTTAGCAGTGCCTGTCTTTCTCTATGGACTAAGGGGGGGAAAGGATGACAAAACAAATCTGTATTTTGTCAGAGGTATCTCAACTGTGCATTTTTTGTGAGACAACATACCCAGGTCAAATTCTTTGTGACAAGCAATTGCCCAGACCCATTGACTAAGTAACCACTGCTCGTTTTGTAGTTTGTAATGGTTCATAGTAACCACATGATACCTTTACCTTCACCATAAGGTTTGTATTATCCACTCTAAGCTTAACATTTTTCACAAAATTTGACAGTTAAAAATCCGACGCACACAGTTGAAGACTTGATACTTGGCTCTCTCCAAAGTACCACTGATGTTACAGATTTGAATCCTGACCTCACTGTACAGTTCTTTCAAAACCTGTGAGCAAGCATAAATGTTTCCTTCAATGCGTATGCCAATATAAAACAAAATAGTGGCAAATTATTATTTGACTTTTAGTAGTGTCAACACACCTCTGATGACATAAACAATCAACATTTTCTCTTTCTTTGAGTTGTGCTGCCCAGAGAAGAAATACTTAGTATTATTCACAGTCACAAAAAGTAGCAATAAGAAACTAAGTGGTATTCATATAGTGCAATGAAACAGAAAACTGCACCCTGGGGTGTATCAGTAGAAGTATTTTCACTAGGAAAAAATTAAACAAAAAAAGAAAGAAATGCAGTTTGCCGTCAGGAAAAAGGGTCCCAAATGGAATATGTAGGGAATGGTTGAGTATGTTCCAGCTCTAAGAAGAGTTACAAAAATAAAGCCTTGAAGAGAGTAAGAAAATGCTGTTGTTGCCTGTCTTGGTAGTTGGATGACCTTGGCCAACAGCTGAGCATCCACTCAGTCACTCATGGAAGGAGAATTGGAAGAATTGGAAGGAGAATCTGGAATTCCTCTTCATTCAAATAGGGAGGACAAAATTAATTGCTTTTAAGGTGCAGCCTTGTAATTTTATGAAAAACTTTATATCGTAAGAGTCTTGCAATACCAATTCTCAGTGACATCTCTTCCACTCCATTGTTGTTTGTTGTTTGGAGAAGTTTTTAAGAAACATACTAGCATCAAAAAACCTGCTTTTACTCCCTTTTCTCTTCAAGACTGATAAACAAACAGCAAATCTGAAGCACAGTCTGAAGGTAATTTGGAATTAACTAAGCTACTTTATATCTATTTTCTCAGACACTGGTAGCTGTTTAGCTGAGGTAGCACAGATAGGAACGGCCTGGGAAAAGCCACCCACCAAGAAAAGTAAAATAATCTGTCACCATGTGCTGGGCTCCCTGCTGCTGCGGACAGCAAATAATTTACAATATTTTAGGTGTATCTGCAATGACTGCAGGTCAGATATCACATAAAGGGAAAAGAGCAGAGGAACTTCCTTCCCAGCCAGTGTGTGACCAAAGCCCCCTCCCAGGCAGCTGAGGATAAGCAGCATGCAGCAAGATGCTCCTTGAGATAGCACACCCCAGCACATCTCCTCATTGATCCCCAAAGTGGGGGTGAAACTAGCTTCTTTAATCTTCTGAAATGTGCAATTTCTCTCCAGTAGTTCTAGACAACTTCATTCTGTGCACGCAGTCTATTTACAGTGGTTTGAATAGGCTAAAGCAATTTAGAGTCTCTGTGGAAGATGGAAATTCCTATTCCTCACTGCAGAGAGAAACACTTCTAAACTACTCCTTAAGCTCTCTGACAGCCTTCTCACTCCTCCCCATTTTTTTCAATGGGATGTAGTGAAGCACATCATTTATAAGTTGCTGTAATGGGGTATCACACTGTTTTTAAGAAGAGACCTGGAGGAAGAGAAATCATTAGGGCCGTGTCGTGAGTGAAACCTGACAGCCAAACTGAACTAACTCCACACATGGGAGGGGGTCTTTTTCTGTATTTTTCATGCTCTTATATTTTTAGAAAGCAAAATTTAAAAATAAAACTTTACAAAGTAAAAAGGGTTGTATAGCTCTTCATCCCCTTGTTTTTGAGAGCTGAATTAAAGTGAGGTGGGAATTTCTTCTGAAATTCTTCTGTCGAAAGACTTCATTAGCATGCCTCAGATAAAGTTTACTGCTGCTTCCTTAGAAAAGGGCATTGTAATACCAGGAGAAAATATATTATTACCATATTCACAAACAGAAAATAAGATTGTCACTCTGATTGAAAATTAATACAATAGTCTTTTCCTTGGGATTCTCTTCTGGATGATAAGCAGTCACAAGAAATATTTGTGAGGGAAAAAAATAACCAACTCTCTGAATTAATTTGAACTACTTTCCCCTAGCAGCTTTTCCTGTATAAATACTTTTCTTCTCTAAGGTGCTACATGTCTTCACAGCTTTGGAAAACCTTTGCTGAAAGAATGTTTTGGAATTTATGCCCTGGCACTCTTACAGAGATGTCGGTACCCCTTTTGCAGTGCAAGAAGACTGGTCAAAGCTTCAGACAAAAGAGTCCTTCTCTTCACTAGGAGTACCTTTAGCAGATATTCACTTTGATGTTGCTAGTTCTTCACAGTCAGCATGAAGATTACATGTTGAGAAGGGATAAATCAATTTTTGTTGACAGCTGGAAGAACAAGCCTGAAAAACCAGTCACAAAGGCATTTCTTAATTTTGAGTTTTCCCCGAATTTCCTTTACTCTAGAACAGATAATTCCAGAAACCTGAATCCATCAGGAGTGGATAATGCTTCTAGAAGTCTTTTCTTTGCATTAAGATGAAGCAGTTTCAAGGGGTGTAAGTTTTACTCCAAAGGAAAGTTAAGATATACCCACAAAAAAGGAAGAAGATACATATCATGAACAGATGCATTAGAAAGTTTTTTAAAAGAAATTGAAAAATAAGGGATCATTTTAGAGAAATATTTTCTAAGGTCACATATGTCATAGAAAGAGAAGGAATGTCATGCAGTACATTTGAGATCTCAGATCTCTCAAGATATATGTCAAGAGATCAGTGTTGCAGAAATACCTAGAATTCCACACTACAGTGTAAGATTCCCAAAGCTTCTTGTTCCCCTGGATGTGCCTGTGATAGATACTCCAGCCTCTACTACACTAAAATAACATTTAAATTAATGTTAGGCTTTGTTTCATGTAAACTTTCCTCTTCACATGTGTCGTTTAGCTTTTTCAGCACTTTTGTAGGACCCATCATTCACTGATTGAATTTTGCAAACCTAGTTTTAAACAAATTGGTGTTTTTTAATGCTTCCTCAACATTTCAGTACACCAAAGATTCTATCAGAAAACTGACAACACTAGAAAAGTGAGGCATGAAAAGTTTCCTAGGACAAAAGTTCAAGAGTTAACATACAGCTGTTGATGTGGAGTTTGATAAAAGAGTTTCATGCAATAAGATGTAATCTTTTAGATTCTTTTCAAGTACATGCAGTTAATAATTTAGTTTGTCTTTTGCTCTTGTACTCCTAAGTAGGCAGTAATGCTCTCTGGCAGTCAGCGAGCAGCAGGTTGTATTCTACTTTCTCTGGGTCTGCTCTGGCACGACCCATTTATCTCCAGAAACACTATAAAGACCTCCTGTCATATGCTCCTCTTCCAAAATATTTTATTTTCAAAAACTAACAGTATAATTTAGAGATGTTTTAATGGCTCTTGAGCAGCCTTCAGATACACATTTGGGGTGGAGGAATGCAGACTGCCCTGCATGGAGTTGGGGATCAGGAGGCTTCCTTTGTAGAGGCTCCAGACCAGTAATGACTAGCTGCCCTGAAGCCAGATACTTTATGCAATCGTCCTCAAGTTACCCCTGTGCTAGACAGCTATTGGCAAGAAACATCACTGCCTATAGTACTAAGTCAGGATCTCTTTGGTCTGTGGTAACAAGCAGTCTCCCATTAAATTCCCTGGCACGATTTGTCTGACAGGCTCCTCAGACTTTTCCCAATTTGCAGGAAAGCACAAAGGAAACCTTTGAGGTACTGTGCTGGCTGGTCCCATTCACTGCTGTTTCAATATCCCAAAAACTGGACAATTAAGTTTTTACTCAGAAAAAGCATTTCTTCCCCAAACATTAGTCGATAAGTGTCCCCAAAATCCAGCCTTGTTTCAGAAAGGAATTTATCATCACTTGGCCACAAGGAAGGAGGATGAGGATACCTGAGATATACAAAATAATTGAACAAGTATGAGATAAAAGAGGGTCAATCTCATGTCTGGTGTAGCCAACAAGGCAGGTAGACCACAGCTGACTTTAGTAGAGCCCTTCAGGTGTCTCTGTCCAGACTCCCAGTCCAGCAGTGTGTACCAGTTCAGGCACAGCACTAGAACCATGCTGGCTCTATACAGTAGTTCCACTCTGCATCTTAGCAATAATCACTTGGACCAGGAGCCCTGCCAGAAAGCAGCAGAGAGGCATGGAGAAAGAAAGCTCTATGGGCTCCAATGCAGTGCCCATCAAACTCTACCTCCTCTCCAAAGTCAGCTGTGCCAGGCTTGGACTAGCTCCATGCAGAGTTGCTTGGTTGACTCTGCATGGTGCAGGGAGGCCAAGTGATTTTAGTTTAGACTCTGTAAAGTGGTTCTGGGCCAACTTGACCTGAAAACTGTAAAGCCACCACCCCACAGCACTCTATAGTAGCATACAATTCTTGTCAGACCAGAGTTGTCTCTGCAAGGAGCCAGCTCGGTGTCCCTGCGTCTGCAGTTCAACTAACCCACAACTTGCAAACCACTCACAAATAGTTGAGAACTGATAGAGTAGAATTCATTTCATCCATGTAAATTCTCATTAATCTGCAATTTCTAAGCAGGAAACTAGGGGGAGGGAGGATAAAGGACGTTTTACTGAAGTGAATCCAAGTGAGACATTAGCAATGTCATTACATTAAATTGCAGGAATAATATGTGAAGCAGGATGGTTTTGGAAATTAGGCAAGCCTTGGCTCTCATAGGCTGTGGTATGAATTATATCTGGTCATTTTCTGTGTGGCTTCTTGGGAAACTTACTACAAGGACTGGAACAAAATGGATTCCTTATCATAACTGTCAAACCAGAAACAATCTGGCCAAATGCTGCCACTCATTTAACAACTGAAATTCTGAATATAATTCTTGAATTTATTATTGAACGGCCTTCTCTGCTCAGCAGAGCTACTTTACACAATCACTCACTTATGTAATTTCTGCATGTGTATGAAAATAACCATTCACTCCTCAGTGGTCCTATTTATTCTCAACAGTGTATTTAAGTGCTTTGCAATGTCTTTCATCTCAGAACAGGGAACACACATACTTTTCATAGTACCTACTGGCAATCCCTAGTTGGTGTGGCATAACTAGCCAACTGGTTTTTAAGAGGTGGTGGTTGGGCAACTGTTCTCAAATACAGTCAGTAAATGACAGTGTAACTCCTGTTTCCATGGGAATATGGCACCAAAATTTAAAAACTATCTCATATGTGTCAAGCAACAAACCTCAAAGGGAACAGAAGAGAACGTCTAGGATGTCAACATGTTGAATAGGATTGACTGGAAAAGCAAAGCTTCTAACTATAAATAAGAAAAAAATACCTAGATTTGCTGATCCTTTATGAGAAAGGGCTCAGTTGCTAAGAATATATCTGGCATTTCATAGGACCTTGGTCTGTTTATTCAGCATAAAAGGCAACAAATGTGTTATTTATACTTTAAAGCATCCAAATGGCAGCACCTTTGTGCCCTAAATAAATTTTGGAGAAAACTACAGAAAACAAATATATTCCTTTTCTCATTTTTTCATGCTAGTTAAAAATGTCTGTCTTGAAAAGAAGTGATAAAGTTGCAACAAACATTCAGCTGCACTAAATTCCTGGACAGTACCCGTTCTAACAAGCCAGCCTTATCAAGGGGGAGAGGAGTTGGATGTTTTCTTACGTCAAGGTGTTGTCCTGTGAAGATGCCAATAAAAAGGAAAAAAGAAAAAAAAGTTGTGCTTTGCCAGTACATATGGTGTAACTTTGAAGAGCAGCCTTCAAAGTTTATTTTTGATGTATCTGCAGGACAGATTACTTGTGTTAAAAAGAAATCAAATCCTTAAGAGATCACCTAAAAATAAATTACTGATTTGTGTTCCAATACCTCTATTCCCAGTGAAGTCAATGATCAGACTTGTTCATTGGCAGCAGATAATCTAAGCATATTTATGGAGAAAAAATAAGTATTTTAGAAATGTTTTTAGAAGAGCTACAGAACTACAGATACATGTCTTGATATCTTTGAAGGGATGAAATGTCCTGCTGTGGATTATTTGTGGGGCACTCATTTTCCTCTCTTTCCCAGAGGAAGTCTGCTGACATAGGGTTGGAGTGCTAATGAGTTCCTGCAATTCCCATAACTGGTAGAACAGATGCAAAACCCCATCCGAATCAAATGTTTGGCTACAGGAGGAGGAGGAAGAAGCATCTGGTTTTTGGCAAATGAAGCACTGCTCAGCATTTCAGTGCAGCGGGGGGAAAAAACCACAGTGAAACCTCAGCCTAAGGAACACTTTCATATTCAACATCAGTGTACAAAAGATGTAGTTATTTTAGGGCAATTATAAACAAGCAAAGCCATATGCCTTAAGAAATACCACTCAAAGCAACTGTGAAAATCCTCTTTCTTATGCATGCCGACACTAAAAGCAAAACCTTTGGATTCTGTGTACAAGACACCAGCATGATGCAGCTTTGTGTTTCGATAATGCTGCCACTGACTGGGAATGTTTCTGTGAAAACATACAAAATTAGATGAAGGGGTAATCAGAAAAAGCCATTTTGATTCATCAGACAATTATTTTTCAGAAAGAGTATGACAACCAGGAAAGGACTGTTTTTTAACCTAGCAGTTCCTCTAGCAAAGCTGTCATGACTTTCATATGAGCTCTGAAAATTGTATCATTTATATATAGCTCTTAGCACTTTTTCACTCACTGGCAATATTGTTACAGATATCCTGGTGATCTAGAAGAACCGAACACCATGCAACCTTGATTTACTATAAATTCAGCTCTGATGAATTGCTTTACTAACATATGACACCTTATAACACAATCCTTGCCAGTGTGGAGTTTCACTTGATCAGAAAAAGAGCTTGAAAGGAGACATGTGAAGACAAGTGTCTGTTACAGAGTTCTTTGGTTTGCATTACAAGAAAGGATTTGAAAAATAAATCTGTAGTTGCAGCTTTAATATTTGATTTGTAAGAACTTCTACTGACTTCTTGAATAGTTTTGCTAAAACCTTTATTGAGTTCAGTTGCTGCTACTTTTTTCCAAATTCCTTTGGGATTTTGAGTTCCTACTGCTTCAAACAGAAACCCATATGATTCTCAGTTCAGACTGGATATTCATTTTGTCATTTGCTATCCACTTGCTGGTGATCCTGTACAACCCAGACTGCTTTAGTAATATTCACAGCACGCACATTCCTGTGTAATGGGGGTCATTGGCTCTAGCATAGACAGAACTGTTCTGCTCTGCCTAATCACCATAAAGCTGTAACCACTCAAACTACTTCCTATGAGCTGAAAGGAGAGGGGAAATGATGCCCGTGGACACCTACCACTATTTGGTGTCCTTATTTAACTCTTCTGAAAGGGGCAGTTACAAGGTTCAGTTGTCTTAATGAGGGCCAAATCCTTTTGGTTTGATTTGTTTGCTGGTGATATTACCCACCCTAGAAGACCTATACCTAACTGCCCTAATTTTCTCTTCTGAATATATAGTGGAAAGCAATGAACCATTCTACCATAGAGAATGAAGATATGACTGTATCTATATCCACTAGCTTGGCTATAGCTTTGATGATACTGCAAAAACGTTTTCTGCTACTGAATTATATATATATGTATATACACACATATATATACAAATGTTGCTTTTAGAGCATTTTCCCAACCCTATTCTGACTATTTGGCATAATTTCAAATCACCCATAATATATGTATAATAGAAAGTGCATGTTTGTGTGTCTCATTCCTTTATTTTTCCAGAAATAAAGACTTGTAAGTGAGTACAGGTGGCAGTTCAAGGGCACACAGTATTACAATGCAGAAGGAGGGAAATGAGAAATGAAATTTCATTAGTTAATTAATTCAGTCAGTGGTTTTATGTTTGCAGTGCCTGTAATTTCTTTGAGGCTGTTCGAGATAGGCAGCTATACCACACAATTCCTCATTCTTTCCTGCTCTTTCACTTGCAGTACATTCTTCTTCTGTGAAATAAAGATCAAATATAGCTACAGTAGTCAGGGTGGTTTAAAACTGAACTGGGGATATCAGGAACAGAGACTATATCTGCCTGAACTCTTAGCTATCACTAGTTACTTGTTGTCAATTAGGCAGAATTGAGCACCCGTAACACCCATTATTTTGGCAAAATGATCCAAAAAAACTGTATCATCTCTTGTCCTCAGGTTTCTCTAAGGGAATTTTTTGTCTTTTTTGTCTCTTTTTCCTTTAATGAGGAGAACTGAAAAAACTAATTCTATTATCACATTGAATCAAACTAAGTAGCTTACTAAACTATACCAAGGAAACATTAGCAGATTGTTGGGGTTTTGTACAGACCATGTATGTACATGCTTCCTCACCTTCTTTCTCATGTTGAATAATGCCAATCAAATGAAGGACTGCAGAGTATTGTTGCTAACAGAAGTCTTATCACCACTTTTTCACCACATTTCGTAATGTTTGTGGATGTATCAGACTTTTTACTTGAACAGGTGTTCCAGACAAGCTATTCAGACTTGTCCCTTAAGCAGCCTCAGCTCCTTTTGAAGTAGAATCTATCCTCAAAGTTAGTCCTAATGACCTCTAGACGCCCCTTCAACTCTAATTAATATTAGGGCTAAAATCTCAGTAACTTGTGAATTAAGAAATTTCTTCTGTAGTGTTGGTTCACTAAATCTCTCAGATTTGAGGGGAAGTCAGGCTTTTCAGGTTGTTTCTGAGACATCCTGTGGTTGGGTGTGTTTTGGTTTTATGGTTTTGTACAATATGGTCTGTGGGCTGTAACTTTTAGTGCAATTAAGGGTGAGATGCTGTTGAGGGGAGCTTGAAAAGCTCTCTATCTTACCTGTTCCTTTGTGTAGTTCTTTCAGATACATAGCTTGTGGCCTTTTCTACTCCTTAAACTTTGTTTTAAGGAGAGGAACTAATCAAATTAAATGTGGATTGCTACATATCTAAGCTCAGCACATTAGGCTTATTTTTAATATTTATATTACAATATAGATCATTCTGCTAAAGATGGCTAAAGTAAGTCAAATGAATTGTGCTTTCAAAATATTTATTTCTCTGAAATGACAGCAGACACTGCCTAGATTAAGAGTTTAGCTCAGATCTAAACATCTACATTACAGGTTCCTGAAGTTAGATGAGGCAGGTTCTATCTAAGATTCTGGGTAATGGTTAGAATCATGCTGCTTGAGGGAATATGTATTCTATGGACGTTTCTAAGCCCTGTTGCTTAGTTTTATGTAAGGGTGATTCATTTTCAGTTTAGGAAGTCTTTGGTCAGAGGCCATAGCAAATCATGTCCAGGAGCAATTTTGCCAGAAAATTCTATTTTCCATTCCCTCCCCTGCTGCATAGGGACTGTTGCATGTTTTGGGAAAAGACTTGATTTAGAGGTACTGAAAACTGCATGCACTACTGAAGAAAGAGTTGTATGTTTGAGGGGGTTTTAATTTAAAATAAAAAGTATTCTGCTTTCTGTATTCCAGGTTTCTGATGAAGTTTTCAACAGGAATCTAGGAAAATATTCTCTTTTGACCCACTATATTTTGGTTACATCTGCTAGGTGTTAGAAAAGTAAAGTGTCCAGGTATGGATTGCCTCATCATCATACACATAGATTTCGTATGAGAATCTTAATGTGGTGGAGAAGGGCTTAGAAACTGGCTGTCTGCCAAAATGTTACTGTCTCTGTATGGCTTGTCTTTGATCACACTCTCAGATACATCCACTGTCTTTTCCACTATCAGCCTTAGACAGTAGTTGTAAATTCTATAGATGTGAATACAGTCAAACTCCTGAATGCAGGAAAGCTGGGAGTGTAGCTCCAGGTCTTGCTGTCTTTTGGGGAGGTGGAAGGATACTTAGTTCATCTGGAGAGAGTTGTTCCTTCAGTTATCTTTGCTCCCCTTTTAGATTTCATAACGTCTCTCTTCTATTTCCTTGCTTTTTACCTGCAGCCAGCACTGAAGCTGTGCAAATTCTTCTCTGTAAAATGGAAGAAAAGAAAATTTCCTAGCTTTAAATTTCCTTATGTTACTGAAAATTGAACCCAGATAAATCAAAGGAAATTAATCTCCCTTATCAGTAAGGATTTAGTTTGAAAATCAGTGTAACAGTACACAGATGGAAGAAGAAAACGAACTTGCTCCTTTCACTGAGCTCACTATTAAAAAGAGAAATTTGTGTGATGCCTCTGTTCAGGAATGCAGAGTGAAACAAAAGAGCTGTCTACCTTACTGGAAACTGAATCCACTGAGTGTTAGAATGCTCTAATACTCATCCCTCTTCCTTTCAGCTGCTCACCAATTTTATGTATTTTACCAAGAAACACGTAAACAGCGGAAAAGAAACATTTCATTTAGAATTTTCAGTGCTAGATAAATTTGCATTTACTTCACTTCTTAACTTTTTGCCTCGCTTCAATTTTCTCTGTTGTGACAGTAACAGCAGTAACATTAATACATAATTAGATGGGTAGGAATGTGCTCAAAGTCGATAGCTTGTAATAGCTCCTTTGGAGCCATAGTAAAGTATCTCCTATAGCAAATACATGGTTATGGACTTGTTAAAACAGACATTAGTTATCCAGTAGTCCATAATGGCTCCTTGTAGTCTACCATTTGAGTAGCTCTATATTTAGAGTCACATTGATCAGTAATTAAGAGATGGCATGGTGGCAAAATAGAAATAGATGATAAATAATCTTAAAGAAATAACTTATAAAAATGGTAGAATCATCAAGAACTGGCAAACATCTATTGCACTATGTTAGCTTTCATACAGAAACCACTAAACTCAATAAAATTATAACTGATATTGTGAGATTCCCTTGTGCAGGCTAAGAATCTTACTTCATCCAGAATTAATTTTAAAATCAGATCTATTAAAACTAGGAGGGAGTCAGGCAGGTCACCATCGTGTGTGCAGTCTTCATCTCATTGTAAAAATTAACAGTAGTGAATGCAAGCACTGATAAAGGGAATTTAGCCACTTTTAATTTTATTCATCTGAAGCTTTCCCATCTCTCATTAGTCTGTAACACCATACAGGTGAGTTTATCTAATTTGCTATTTTACAACTATATTCGCTGAAATGCAATTATAATAATCTACTAGTTACAAATGGTTAAGTCTCTATTAGAATGTGCCTGGAAAAGATGTTCAGGCATGATAATCTTTTAGACTATTCCAGGTGCCAGAGTAGTACTAATCCCTTAAGGTTTTCCCATGACACTCAGGATACTGGGACACAGTTACATATAAACCCAGAAAGAACAGCTATTCCTTCCTTGTTTTACATTTACCTCCACCAGGGGACTGCAATATTATTAGTTGTGTTGTGTGTAATGGAATTGTTTAATTCACAACAGCTCTTGCAAATGTAAAGATCTAGTTACCAGGCTTGTACTAACTGAGCAAAAGAGGGATGTTCTGCTGTGAACCTCTTCTTCTAATTGTTCCAATCCCTGCATTAACATTAATTAGCAAATATGTCTTTCAGTCTTTCCCATGTGAGGCATGTTCAGTCAGGGTTGGGTCAGCAGGGAATTTAATTAATTTATCAGCAAATTAGATTTTTTCACTAGGTGTCCTTGCTTTGGCTTTCTTTTGGTGGTTTTTTTGTAGGTGGGTTTTTTTTTTACCCAGAAATTTTTGATGGTTGATAAAACTACAGAGTTTTTTTTCATGTACAATTCTCTGATGCAGAGGTTGTTAATGGAATGATATTGAATAGAAATGCTGCATTTGTAAAGAGTATCGAGAGAGGTATTGTCTGCCTCATTGGTAATTTGTAAGCAGGTAGTTCTGCTATAGTAAACTTTTTCCCGTGTAGGCTTGCAGTCTAGTGGGAATATTACTTTACAGTAAACCTGCCAATAGCTGGATGTATAAATGCCTGATATTTATGGCTTAAGCAGAAAGGGTATCAGTGTGTGAGAATTCAATTCAACAAGGCTAATCTCAAATGCAATTAATGTTCACATTCTTTATGTGCCCCTATGGTAGACCGTTTGCCCAAGGAATTTATTGGAAGTGATACATTTAATTAAACTTCTTGAAACACTTGGGCAATGATATCATTTATGCAATAAGGCACCACTTTTGGAAAACGGAAAGAGGAATAGCACGATTGTTGTATGCATTCTATACTGCTTTCCATTTAACACGGGGTGGGTGGGTTCCTGGAAGCTGCATGAGAAGTGCTGCTCAGAAAAGGTGATTTCCTCACATTCCACCAAATGCTAAATAAAAGTCAGCAATGTTTTGATCTTGTGTCCATTTTGATTTAGCTGTATGTACTGCGTGAACAAAGCAAGGAAATTTGCTAAACTGCTTGTAGGAAAAAAATGTGGCTTACTGTGTTTCATTTGGATCATAACTTTACTATTATTAAAGCAAATTTTCTACCTACTTAGCATCTATTCTTTAACTTGTTAACCATAACAACTTGTAACCATAACACAACCAGTGCCAGGGATGATCATGGAGCAGATCATCCTATGTGCTGTCACATGGCACATGCAGGATAACCAGAGGATCAGGCCCAGCCAGCAAAGGTACGTAAAAGGCAGGTCCTCCTTGACCAACCTGATCACCTTCTATGGCAAGATGAGCCACTGAGTGGATGAGGGAAAAACTGTGGATGTTGTCTACCTGAACTTTAGTAACCTGAATTTTAGTAAAGCCTTTGGCACGGTCTGCCTCAGCATTCTCATGGGGAACTGGCTGTTCATGGTTTAAATGGGTGCTCTGTTCACTGAGTTGAAAACTGGCTGGGCGGCTGGGCCCAGAGAGTGGTGGTGAATGGAGTTACATCCAGCTGGTGGTCGGTCACCAGTGGTGTTCCCTAGGGTTCAGTACTGGGAACAGCCCTGTTTAATATCCTTATTGGTTATCTGGGTGAGGGAATCAATGGCACCTTCAGTCAGTTTGCAGATGACACCAAGATGACTGGGAGTGTTGAGCTTCTGGAGGGCAGGAAGGCTCTGCAGAGGGATCTGGACAGACTGGCTCAATGACCCAAGTCAGTTATATGACGTTCAACAAGGCCAGGTGCTGGATCCTGCCCTTGGGTCACAACAACCCCATGCTGCCCTATAAGCTTGGGGAAGAGTGGCTGGAGAGCTGCCTGGCAGAAAATGACCTGAAGTGCTGGTCAACAGTGGCCAAATATGAGCCAGCTTGTGCCCAGGTGGCCAAGAAGGCCAATGGCATCCTGGCCTGTATCGGCAAGCATGTGGCCAGCAGGACCAGGGCAGGGATTCTCTCTCTGTACTCGGCACTGGTGAGGTCACATCCCTGAGTCCTGTATCCAGTTTTGGATCGCTCACTAGAAGGACATTGAGGTGCTTGGAGCACGTCTTGGGAAGGCAATGAAGCTGGTGAAGTGTCTGAAGCACAAGCCCCGTGAGGAGTGGCTGAGGGAGCTGGGGTTCTTTAACATCAAGTAGGCTGAAGAAGGACCTTATCAGTCTCTACAACTTCCTGAAAAGAGGGTGTAGTGAGGTGGGGGTTGGTCTCTTCTGCCAGGGAACAAGTGATGGGAGAGAGGAAAAGGCCTCAAGATATTAGGAAAAAATTCTTCCCTCAAAGGGTTGTCAGGCACTGGGACAGGCATCTCTGGGAACGGGCAGAGTCACCATCTCTGATGAAAATTCTGTATTTAATGTACATGTAGATGGGGCACTCAGAGACATGGTTTAGTGATGGACTTGGCAGTGCTGAGTTAATAGTTTAATTTGTGATCTTGGAGATATTTTCCAATCTAAACAATTCTGTAGAACTTTGATTAAAGAGAGGTTCTGTCTTGCTACCAAGCCATCCTCCATTTGATGTTAAAATGTGTGTGGTTGCAGAAATAAATATAAGAATTCTCATAGAAATTTTTTTATAGTTTTCTTGTGCTTTTTTTTAAAAAGCTCGTCTGTACTACCCTCACTCTGTGCTGATTCTACTCAAGTCTTATATTCTAAGATAAATTATGCAATGCAATAAACTATTGTCAATGTTTGTCTTTAATACAGCTGTTTTCACAGTCTTCTAAGAGCTCAGCACTACAAGTGAAATTTGTGAAGGCTGGCTGGGTGGGTAAAAATTTCCTTTGTGTACTGCATATCTAAGGAATTCAGATTTTAAATCCCCATAGCCTGAGTTTTGGCTCCCACTGTTTGAAAATTACTCTTTACAGAAGGAAGAGAGGATAAAAATAGATACGTAGGTGGATCTCTGTAGGGAAAGAAATGAAAGAGGAGTTTTGGTTAATTGCTTGCATGGACCTTACAGATTCTGAATTATTTCAGAGTTTTTATACAATGACCCACATATATGAGGTGAGACATCTCTGGTAAGATGGGTGGGAAATTTTGTTCTGAGCCTATAACCCCTAACATAAATTCAATTCATATTTCAATACTATCTTTACAATTAAAATTTCTTCTGAAGTCTCATAAAATAAGAAACCAAAACCACAAACTAACAAGCAAAGACATTATTGGAGAGATTCATGAGCAGAGTTCTAATTCAAGCACTGAATTCCACATTGACGCCAGTGTCCCAGACATTTCCTTTCAGGGAATGAAAGCATTAGAATTGTGATATGTTGGTCATTTTTGTTATAGAAGCATTTAAACTAGATTTTTCAAATGCAGATAAAGATAGTCCCAAAATATTAATTTTAAGAACCATAAAAAAGCTTAATGTCCTGAGTAAATGTAATTATTCCCCCCCATCTTATGTGCATTTTTTTTGTATCTCATTCAAAGACATATAAAAATATTAAATATTTGTAATAAAAATTTCTGATTTTTTCACATGTATGTATGCATATGTATCAGGGAAATTACATATGGAGTATTTAATGCTTTTAAATCAGAGTAAGTAATGCTTTTGCTAAGGTGCTCTGAAGTGAAATTTTATATTAAGCATGGGAAACCCTTCAAATGGCAAAAGGAATAAACAAACAGTACCAAAGCACTGTGAACATGCGGTGCTTTCATGTCTCTTCAAGTCTGTCCAGGCTCCGTTGGAGAAGGTGGTAGATGCTTCATGAATAATATGAAAGCATTCTCTTCTTTTGCCTACGTACTTTCACTGTTTGCGTTATACAAAATACCATGGAGAGCTTACTTGTGTTTTAGAAATGCTGTATTTCTCCTGAAATGAAGAACAGCCCACTGTTGGGGGTTATTTTTGTCTGTAGGGAAATAAGCATAGAGAAAATTTTCATCTTTGAGAAAGTCTCCTAATACTTGATTAAAAAAAAAGAAAAATAAGGAATGGGGATTAAAGAGACAATAACAAATGAGAATGTGTGTGCTAATTGCATCCCAGCATGAGTCCGTGCATCTTACCAGGTGTGAGTGTGCCAGTCTGAAGTCAATCTGCAGAGCTTCACTGACAGTGTGGTTATAAGGTATCCTTCTGTCTCATTAGTTAGACTGTCTGTTCATCATGGGGAGATGATGGATGCTGAATTCAAATGGAAGATTTCAGACATCCAAATAGGGTCTGCTGAAATTACTTTGACAGCATTTGTTCTTAGGTATTACTTTCATCTATGCAAAATCCTGAAAAATTGCAAGAAGTAACATTCAGTCAGCCAGATCTACCGTTCCTTCTTTTTCAAGGAGCCAGATCATAGGTTGGACCTGTCCAAGGACCACTCCTGGACCTTCTTTGTTGCACTTCTAGCCCAAGTTCGATTCAGAGATACTTTAGACCCCCAAATTACCTGTGATTCATGCAAATAAAGGACAGAGAAAACTTATCTCTCACTGGCTTGATGAGGACTTTTCATTTAATACAGAGTCTTAGGAGGGACAAGGATAATAACATTATCTTCTACTATGGTACTCTGGGAGAGCTGGTTAAAGGCACTCGTTCAATTTGTGTAGTCACTGGTGTGGTAAAAGAGTGCTGTATTACACAAAAGAGCCAAGTCTGGAAAGTTTTATTGTTCTTTCTTTTTTTCTTAAATAAATACAGATATATCTCACTGCCTCTTAAAAATTCATGCAAAGACAATATCACTTACTTATTGGAGACTTTCAATGAAGCTTAGCATTTTCTTCTGTGGTGAAATGCAGAAGCATAATTACCCTGCCATTGCAAAGAGAGCATAACTTACCAAGCGGGAGAAATTCAGATATTACCCAGAAATAAAAGCATCCATGAAAAGAAATGTATTGGTAAAATTATCCTAGTAAATATCATCAGAATGACAAGACATCCTGTCATGGAGGCAGGAGGCAGGAATCTCATTTTCACAAGAGTAACCTGATAATTTGGAGATAAGCTTGAATCAAGCCCTATGATTGAAGTACTCCTGAACTCAGTCCAACTGAGACCAGCATCTGAATGTTCCACTTCGTGATGGCCTCTGCATGGAGGGTGGAACATCATATACAAAACTAATGACCAGTTCTTCAAAGCAGAATGAGAAACAGCTATTATGAGAATTAAATTATACTGGTAGATAAACTAGAGAAACATAAGTTTATATTCTGACTTTTCTGCAGCTGTACACTAAGAACAAGTAGATAAATGCTCAATTTAAGTAAATAAATGTGGTAATGTGAAGCATTAGAATCTGAGCAACTTGGGCGGTAAATCATTCTCAGTTAATCATAATTGTGTTTGTTACCACTGGACATAATGGTATTCTAAGGTTTCATTTTATATGAATAATAAATAGGAATGTAAGATGCATATGCATACTGAAAAAATTATATTTTGAAAATTCATTGCCGCTTTTTTTGTTACATGGCAATTTTGGAGTAGAATCTCTAAAGCAGACATAAACTATTTTTTTTTTTCCTAGCAGCTATGAATATCAAAGGTGTTCATCATTGCTATTGTTAGTCTAACTTCAGGTAATAAAAATAGTTGCTACCTGTTTCTTCAATCGGTCAGTTCAAGGGCTGGGACATGCATCCCCCATGTTCCTTCTCCCCATGTAAGCAGGCTGAACCTCTTTTGTGTTTAATCATTGCTGTACTCCCCAGCGCTCTCAGATCAGCTGAAACAACCAGGAGTGTGTGCTGAGCACTGACACCACTCCCTGGTGCTTAAATCAAGGGGTTTTCAGTCTAAATGGTCGAGCTGTTCTCCCAGCTATACTAATCCCTGGGAGGCAGAGGGCACACCAAGGTGTGGCACTGAAATATGTACACATAAAAATCAGTTTGAACAGAAGGCTCCTGTAACTGGAGAGAAAGTGGTGTATTTCACACCTGCTGAATATCACTCAGATATTCCTGCAGAATGGATACACAATTAAATTGACATGGAAGAGGTGAGCCTGCATATGCTATTTTTATTAGACCCAGAAAATTTTGTAGTTTGTTCTTCTCCAGTACATTCTCAAGCTGGTGTTGCAGGTGAGGTGAGACAAGCTCTGGACAAAGGAAATCTTAAAGTGAAATATCTCTTAGCATCCCATTGAAGAAAATGGGACTTTCATATGCCATGAGAAGCTACTTATTCGAATTGATTGTATTTTTGCTGTCACTGGGATTATTTAGAGCACTCAGGCTAACTGTCCCTAGATTTAAATACCAGAGAGAATCAAATATAGTTGTGTTTTTGTTACCTTTTCACGTTTAAGAATGATCCCAAAAAATGAGATTTGTGTTTTCCAATGTCACATGAGACATCATCTGAAAATAAATCCTGAGTAACAGCCATATGTTTCCTGAACAAATCTGTCACCTCCTCCTATGAGCTCAGATAACACCACCTTTTCAGAGCATAAACAGACAGTGCTAAGAGTTCTTCCACACAGGAGAAAGTCTTTTGGATAATATGTAGTTAAATAGAACATCAACAGTATAAAATAGCAAACCACACTTAAGGGGTGATGTGTTTTATGAAACATATAATTCACCAAACAGGCAGCAAAAAGCTTTAGATACAAACTGCAGCTGCTCACATAAATTGGCCCTAAGGTCTATAATGCTACCAAAATACAAAAAAATAATTACACTCTGTGTCTACACACTCTATTCTAAAGCAGATACTTGTTCAGAAACCTGTAAGTTATCACTCAGCTTTGAATCTAAGCTGAAATATTAGCTGATGGTAAATACTCTGTAAAGCTTGGGCTTCCCTATCTTGAAAAAGCTTTAGTAAAACTAAATATGATACAGAACATAGCAAAGAGAAATAGGAATTCTTCCATGCTTGGAATTAATCTGTGGGCCAACACATTTCATTTTGGAATAAAAACATCTCCAAGGAGATACTGCAGTGACCTATAAAACCCCAAGAAGCAATGGGAATGTGCACAGAGAAATTATTTCCTGTCTCTCATAGTACAAGAGGTGATAAATATCTGATTAAATCAACAGATAGCAGATTTCAAATCAGCAGAAGTAGGTGCTTGTCCACACGTGGCGTGGCTGAGCCTCAGACCTTACTGCCAGATGGTGGTGTGGTTCCCAGAGTTTACATGAGTTTAGAAGAGAGGTTAAGCAGACACATTAAAGTAAAATCAGATAAGGGCTTTGAAATAAAAATATGCTCCTCAGTATGTGTCTGATCTGCTCTTCCATGCTTTCCTAGACATCTGCTACTACTCACTGTCAGAGATTAGTAAATTATGTAAACCTTGGTCTGACCTGATACAGCCATTTACAGCTCCTAAAACTATCTTAAGCATCACAAAACTTAAACCGCCTGCTTACATATTTAATGCTACATAAATCAGCATAGCAATTATGTATGTGTTGTATACAGTGAGAAACAATATTTTTGTATCAGCTTTCATTTGTGTGAAACTTGGTAACTCTCTTCCATTATATCCCATCCTGTTTTCTATTTCAATATTATTTCAATAGATGTGACTTCTTCCATTAATAATAGTGGGAGACAACAATGTAAATCCTTGTGTTCAGGTACAGAATAGGCCCCCACAGCCTATTCCTTTGAAGAATAATATGGCATTACCGAACTGTGAAGTAAACCTATAAAATATTAATTACAGATTGATTTAGTCTGGCTGGGATTCAGCATTAATGGTTTCACTCAGTGTTACCTAGGTTTTCAAAATTATGTCAGAAGGAGAGTGTGGGAAGTCACAAATGGAGCTGAGGAATGTGTTTTAAATCTTCATCTCTAGAAACCTGAAGTCAAAATCCCATTGTCCCACGCAGACATGACAGCAGTG
This sequence comes from Platysteira castanea, assembly GCA_013397175.1. Classification (NCBI taxonomy): domain Eukaryota; kingdom Metazoa; phylum Chordata; class Aves; order Passeriformes; genus Platysteira; species Platysteira castanea. The sequence goes on from VYXC01005418.1 coordinate 969,374, forward strand.
TCAACCTGTGCTCTTGTGAATGTTAGTGTGGAGCATAAAACTACACAACAAGGGTAGAAGTGAAGAGCGAAGTCTGCTGTGGGTCAGGAGTGCAGTGCACTGAGGAGAGCTTTTAAATTATCTATTTTGAGTGGTTCTCAAATAAGTCTGAAAACTGAGAGCTCCTCTAAGTGACAAAAATAAGTCGAAACACCAACTTTGTCAGCATCCCCTGTTGTTATACTGGAGAATTTCCAGAGCAAGTAAGCAATATGGAACTTCATACACTTCTGTTTCTTGTTTCTCCCTGGTGCTTTGTGCCATGAATTGGACATCCATGTTAGCATTACAACATAGTAGTTCCATCAGCTACCATTGAAATAAATTAGACCCCCGAGTCCTATTTTCTAGGTATTTGGCTGAAATACATTTTGGAGAATAGATGTTCTCCATTACTCTCTCTAAGGACACTCCCGGTAGTTTCAGTGGCACACAGACACACTGGGGCAGCTGCACAGCAGCTTCACGTTGTGGATCAGCCCTTCCCCAAATCCATACCATACTATTGCAAACAGATGGCTCAGATCTTTTGTCATCCAGTTGGGGGACCTGTGGCAATGCAGCATGACTCTCATTTGACCACATTTTTGATTTCCTTTTCATATAAACCAGGGAATAGAAGGGGGCCAAATGCAAGCCTGAGGTTTCTCCTGGTGTACAAACATGGGATGCAATCCCAAAATTATAGAAGGAAGATACAAAACCTGGGAAACATTTTGATTTCATGCCAGGGTTATTTTTCAGTCATATGAATTAGAAGTTTGTGGGTGTTTTAATGGTATGTATGTCTCTGGAAAGGAGATAGGAGGCACAAGCATACATGACCTTCATGTTCATGGGCAGCGGGAATGAAAGACTTGTTATTTTTTTGTACTATTATATAAGTTAAACAGGATTTTGTTTGTTTGTGGGGTTTGTTTGTTTTGTTTTGTTTATTTGGCGATGTCTTTATGCACACGTAAGGACCACATTAGAGAGGATCTAGGCTNACACACGTAAGGACATATTTGTCAGTATAAATTCAAGCACATTAGAGAGGATCTAGGCTGAGAAATGAGGAAAGACACTAAATAAAGAGTTATAAATCTCACAGTATGAAATTTGTACATTAATTTTGCAGATCTTGTTCTTTGTTATTTTAGTTTGTAATTTTACTGTATATCAAAAGCATTTGTGTTTCTTTCTAATATTGACAATATTTTTTTAATGTGGGTTTGTTGGGTTTTTTTGGTACAGAGGTAAAATGCTCTAAAATACAGACTTGATTTACAGCCAGTGGAAGAAACATTAGTACTTTTGTACTCTCAGCTGAATTTACTGTATTGTCTTTAAAATCTTGCCACGGTCAAAAAGACCAGCTTTATAAAACAGTTAAAGCATTTGTGTAAAAGGAAAACTTCATGAGGAGTTTGGGGAACCAAGTTGTCTCCAGTGTTCCTGTAGGAAAGCAAGCTCTATAACAACTAGGAACATATCTGAGAACGTTTTTTAAGATGACCGTATTTCATCTGCCATTTAACATGACATCTACAAAGAAAATATGAAATAGGAGGTATCCCAGCTGGCCAAGCATGCTGACAGTGGAATGTGAATTATTTCCTCAAAGAAAACCTACTTTTACCTTCCATAAAGGTTTAGTTTAGCCAATCTATGTATGACATTTATTGGACATTTGACTTTCAATGACCCAGATACTATAAAAATCAAATTTGTGTTTTTCCCTTCTTCTAGAATTAGCATTAGTCTTCTCTGAATGTAACAGCTACCTTCCAGTAAAATATGAGGAAGCTAATCATTGAGGCAGGTAACTGCAACAGTAGTAGTCTAATACTTTAAAAATGTGTATGATTTAGTTGACAATTTAAGAGACAGGGAAACAAGATTTAAAAAAAAAAAAAACTCATGATTTTTAAAGTAGTAATGTACAAATACTCTGCTTCAGTTTTACCATTTAAAAAGAATGTTTCAAAAAGGTTTTAAGCTCATGTCTGGAAAGAAATATATGAAAGTATTATTACTTTCATATATATGAGTCTATAGAGTTTGTCCTTCAACCTAAAATGTTGTTGAGTTTTTTTAAATCATAGAAAAAAATACTGTGGAAGGAAGTTCATATATATTGCTATATAGTAGCAATACATTTTAAATGTATTATATGCAATGAATTTTTTAATCTTAGTTTTTGATTTGTTTTTGTTATGAGCTTTCCATTAAAAGAAACTAAGGACAGCTTAAAAGACATTTGGTAATTAAAAAGCTGTACTCAGTGTCATCATTTATCTTTGGGTTTTGCTTATCTTGCTCTTATAAAATGCATACTGTTATGTTACTTAACATTTGTAGTGGAAGGATTTTTAAATAGCTTGTGATAATTAAACTGCAAGATAAACAAAATATATTATTACATTATTTTAGCTAGTAGTTTTTAATCTCATAAAACAAGCAGGGGCTTCAGGATAAAGAACAATCTGGTTTACTTTTGGTTTTTTTTAACATATTTTATGAGTTATCTTAGATTGTCTGGCATACAAGACAGAATCACAAAATAAATAAAAACAGTCCTGTGGGGCTAATTGTGATCTGTGGATAGTAATCTCTTTACTTTTATTGCACACGTACATTATCCAGAAATGAAACACCAACTTTCTTAAAAACAACAGAAGTTTAGCTATTTGTTTCAGCAGAGGCAGATTTAATTCTGGAGGAATATCTGCAGCTGCAGCTGCTTTATTTGTGATATAAATGTATACAGGTTAGAGCACTCACCCCTGAAAATTGTTTTTCTGTTCTTGCTTTACTACTTGTCACAGTCAGAAGTGACTCCCACCAAATCTCTCATTAGAGTTGTTTTCCTTGTTTTCACACCCTAGGAAATCCCATCCAAGCTATCTTAACTACCCACTAGATCCATAACCAGTATTAATGATCCCTTTTCACATAGCCTGCCTGGAACTGTTACAAGAACTTTCTACTTTTCCTCTCCAGCCATGCAGAACAGCCCTTTGCTTCACCTCCTTTTTCCTTGTTTCTGATATTAGTTCAAAACTTGTCTCTTCTCCTGTGCTGTTGGTGTTCTCCATTGTGCTTCTTGTCATTTTGACACTTTATAAGAGATCATTTATGCCAAAGAAAGTGCCACTATTTACTATTCTAAATTCACCATTATTGTTTCAAGTAAAGTTGGCCTATCCTTTTCACAAAGTGTTGGTTCTAACAAGAAGTCCTTGCTAGCTTATTTTCATTTAAAAAGAACTTTTAAAAGTGTTTTCCAGAGTGAAGGAGTCAAAACCATTCACATGCAAATATTTCAGTAGAAAAATGTGATTACATGCATATAAAAATTACTATTTTTGCTTATGAGTGAGTATACAGAGAGGAACTAGAGCCAAGGAGTTCAAATAAGTCTGTGCAGAAGAACTTCAAACAGTGTCATTTTAAAGACAGAAAAATATCTCTAGTGCAGGCAGATTCCTTTGGATGGATAGACCAGCTTTTTTTCGAATTAGTCTCTTTTTTAGAGAGGACTGACTACTCCATTCATCCTTCAAAAACCTCTTTCATAAGAAAATGTTTAGTTTAGACCTCAATTTAAATTATAACAGGAACCAGCAAAATTTCTCCCTATTTATTTTGTTTCATTCCAACTAAAATAAAATAAGTTTCCAACCTAGGTGTTGTACATGCACACAAACACGTCACCAATTCCCATCACATCATCCAATATAAATCTGCATTTACAATCTCTATCCTAGAAGTCAGGGCTCTGAGTTTCTAAATACATTGTCATTGGCATTAAGATTAACAACAGGACTTCTTCCAGCAGTTGTCAGCCTCAGAGAGTTTGTAAAACATTTTTTAATAACACAAAAATCCATATTTTGCAGAAAAATAGCCCTGTTTTTGTAAGTTTTATACACTTCTGGCTTAAAAAGTCTGAGGACCACTAGTACAATGCATTCAAACAATCAGCATGGAATGAATCAGATTCAAAACATTGCAAACGCTACTCTTTTTTTCTCTTAAAAAGCATATTTAAAGTGCTTGCAGGTTATTTTTTCCTCAGAAAGACTTTAATTACAGACTTAAAAATGAACATAATAGCATAGAACCACCTATTTTAAAGGTTATAATTTTAAGTTTGAAAAACTGCTGCTGCTAAAGACTCCAAAAGACAACTTGCAACCTGATTAAAGTGAAGTTTCAGCTGTTTGATAGGTGTATGATCAGTACTGTTATAAATTGTTAAGAGCATATCTGAATCAAATTCTGAAACAGACATCATATATATTTTCAAAATCTGAACTGAGTCTTGATACGTATTGAACAAAGACTTTTGGCAATGTATACTTTGCCAGCTTAATAAATAGCTCAGAAAACAAACATGTAACATTAGTTCCCTTATTTTGGGAGAGGTTACAGTAGTAGGATCCCATAAATTTTTCCCCATGAAAGGAGAAAACCAACATCAGCGTGAAAAGCCCACAAGAGTTCAGAAACTTTTTTCACCCAAAAGTGTAAAAGGATAAAAATGAGTTTATTCAGCTCCTAATGCTATGCTCAAAGCAGTCCTTTGAAAAGGTTGTTTCCATTTGTCTCTGTGCTGAAGGGTATGCTGAGAAGCTGTTTGTGGAAAATAACAATCTTCCTTTCCCTGCATCAGTGCATATTGTTAATGAACTTCTACATAGGCAGTTGATGGAATATTCAAATTTAAGTAACATTTGAGTTGACCATGGAATAAATACTGACTTAATTTTTTACAGTCATGATTTCTTGTTATGTGCCCTATTTTCAGAGGCCCCTCTCTCACAGTGAATTGTTCCAATTCTCCAGGTTTTTAGGGAAATGTCCAGTTGGTACTATACACAGAAAAGAGACTAAATTACCGTCAGGGTAGCTCCTCAGAGTAGAACCAACAAAGAGATACACTTACTGTTTATAAAGAAAAGAAACAGGTCTTTGATCATTTATTACCATTGATCATTTTTTATTGAAATGCCAGGAGCTTAAAAGTTGGCTTCCAAGCTCCCATCATTCTTTGACAGAAGGAAGATCAACAGATCTGCACTCCAAAGATTCACCAACTTGAAAGACCTTTCAATATGCAGAATGAAAGGTCACCATCTCTTGATGAACAGGCTGAGGAAGAGAGAGTGTCCCTTTCAGCCAACATTTATTCTCTTTGATCATGTATAAACACCATTTGGCTGCACATTGTTTTCTTATTGCAAGGTTTCCCTGGTTAACTACAGTTGTCATCCCAGAACAATAATTATGATTTAGGCTTTGTGTAGGTAACTCACTGCAGCACATGGAGGTAAATCCTACAGCTTCGAGTGCCTACTTTGATGTTAATAGAATTATTTTATGAGCATAAGTTAGGGAATAATATGATCCATTCTGTTTCATCTTCTGCCTTTTTAAGTGGATAGCAACTTTACCAGACCATCTGTTTTCCATAAAATATTTATATGTACATAAGAGAGAGAGAGAGAGGGAGAGGGAGAGAGAGGGAAGTAGGACACCACAGAAATAGAAGAGTATCTGAGGACAGCTTTAAAAAAGCAATATATGTAAAACTTTTTTGATAAAACATAAGTATAAATTAAAAGTAAGATGTGGAACCCTCTGAAAAGGGTTTTATTTTATGATCATCAATACATGATAAAGGGAGTTCTAGTTCATGAGTTTTTGCTTTAGAAAGGAGAAGAATCTCACTTGTAATATTGATCTGTTGTGCCCAAAAGAAAAGTCAGTAGGCAAATCAACATATTAATTTTTTTTTTTAAATTATCACGTCTGCTCAAAATAATTAATTGATTAAAGGGAGTTCAAAAGCAAAGCTGCCACCACTCAGTCAGTAAGGCAGCTGAACTCCACTTCATCGCAACTTGCATCCAAACTTTAGATATTGATTTAGCTCGAGGCATAAACAGTTATATTCCTGATCTAGACAGTGAAAAATGTGATTCTGAAAACATCCCAGGAGAAATCTTGCAAGACTGGTTCTGGTATCTGGGTTTAGGCAGGCAGAGATCTCTTTCCAGAGGCCTCTGCTGACACACCTCACCTTTGACTGAAGATCAGATTTTGTGTACAGAATGTTCATTCTACATCAGCCAGAAGTGTGGACCAAGGAGGAGATTTGCAAAGCAAACCAGCTGGTGCAGAGGACCTGACACACACATTCAAATCATACACATTTCAGAGCTGTGCCCTGGTCCTGAGCACCACTGTCTGGTGATGCTGGGAATGCAGTGAATGTGATCCTGAAGTACATCTTCCCATGCTGCTTCCCCTCAAAGGGATCCAGTTTGTGTGTCCTGAGCCCTCCCTGCGAAGTGAACCAACGCACACGAAGTGAGGACAGGCCAGGAATGTACTTAAATAGAGTCGTCGTGATCTGAACCCACAGAAGTTGAACTGTTTCACTGGACAGCAAAGCTTTCTATGCAAGCTGGATATACCTAACTTAGGATGGCATTTCATGTATGTATTTAAAACTAAAATTGTTGCAGTTTAATATTCAAATACTAAAAAGAGCTGAAGAGATTTGGCTTCTTACTTTTTTTCCCCCCTAGAATATAATCTTCTGTCCCTTTGTAGCATTTTTCATATACCTTTATTTCATCGTCTAAGAGAAGGAGTATCAAAATTGCATGTAGTAGGTATGATCAAACAAAATTGCCTTCAGTCAGCAGTGGAACAATTTCCATACCCATTTTACAGCAGCTGAAATGAAAAACAAAGCTTGTGCTGCACATTCTAGAGCTTTGTTCTTGGGTACCTTGGATAAAGCCCTTACAGCCCTGACTATCTCTCTCCTCTATATTTCAGTGTGGACCAAATTTAAGACTCTTCAAAGGACTACTGAGTGGGTTTATGGTGTTTTTTTTTGGAAATGATGTCCTACAATTTGCACCGATTTTGAAAAGAACCATCGTTGTACTATATTCCCTTACAACCCCTCCATTTCTTCTAGTCAAAGCCTCTGCTTCTTATATCCTCCTTCAAAACCAATCATTCTAATAACATGTAAAAGAAAGACCAATTTTACTCCTATAAGATAATCATACATGATTTTTGTCCTCATGGTGAGGACAACAAGAAAAAAAAGCAGAGGCTTCATCTCTTTCAAAGAGTTTCAGGAGGCAACTGAATCTATAGCAGAAATGCAAAGTGGTACATAAATTAGTTTCCAACATTTTCTTTTCTTTATTTTCTACATAGCCTGTGTTTAAGTAACAGATCACAGAAGAAGAGAAAAAGGAAAGGAGTTAAAACTGAAGTTATTAGAAATTCAGTGTCTACAGTTCTTCCACAGAAACAGCAATTTCTTTTGGGGGGGCGGGGGGAAGCAAAACTTTTTTTTTTTGAAGAGGGAACTAACCTGATGAAAGAAGGAGGGCACATGTTATTTTCAAACTCAGGTTTCACTCGACAATTTGCATAATAGATTAGCCTGTGAGTAAAGAGGTCATTTAACAGAAAAAATCAAGAAGGCAGCTGAATTTCTGCTTGCCACAGCCTTGCTGAGTAGCCCATTCTCACAGCAGTCTCGCTACACTTCTGTCTAGGTAACTTGGCTCAGGTAGGCATAGCACCTGTTTTATCTGTACAGCATGAGTGCTAAATGATGACCATTGAAATAAAAGGAAGATGGCCCCATGCAGTCATTGGTCTCAGTGATTTTTTTAATACACATGCCAATTTAGTCCAGTTTCAAACCCACATACTTCAGTTCAGAGCCTGAGTTTGAGCAGGATAAATCAAAGCAGAGGAGAAAGGCAGAGGTGAGAAGGGAGGATGAAGAGGTGTGACAGGTTTGGAGCCAGCAGGGTGTGCAGGGAGGCGATGCATGTCAGCCGTCCCAGAACGGCCACTGGCAGAGGCTCCCCCCAACCCCTCCATGCTGGGTGGTGGGCGATGGCCCCAGGGCCACTCCGAGCTACAGCCTCACACAAAAAAGGGTCGCTCGAGCGACGTGGGAAGCTGGGCTTCGTGTTGCTGGGGCTCGGCTGTGAGCTGAGCACGAGGAACACCGAGAAGTTCCTGAGCACCTGCTGGGGAAGGGCTGGGGTCTCCCTGCACCTGGAGCTCAGGAGAGTCACGGTACCTTTCACAGCCCCGATGCATTTGGGAAGAGCAGTGAGGGAGAGGAGGGCATGAAGAAATGTCCAACTTTATGCACAGCATTTCCCACTGATAGCAGGAAGCCAGCTGCTTTTCCAATCAGTGGGTGTCAGTAGTCAGAGATAGCTAATGCCCAGGGCTCCTGCCTTTTGAATGCCCCTCTGGAGCTTGGCTCCTAGGGTGGTACATCAAAGAGAAACATCCAGCAGCAGCTTGTACTGGCCTAAGATACTAATTCTCATTTCATTGCTAAAGAAACCTACTTCATGCCTACACCATCACAGCCTTGTAATAAAATTGGTATTTATATAATACTAGTGACTTTAAAGTGCAAATAGAATAACTCTATTACTGATGAATCAGTTTGACATTTGTGTTGGTGACACAGTTCTACTTTTGACTTCACAGAACCACAGAATCACTTAGGTTGGAAAATATCATTATCAAGTTCAACTCTTGCTTCCCATTGTACATGGATCACAATTCCAGATCCTGCTTGCATTGTCTTCTGCCTGCAGTTGGCAAAGTGTTGCAGAGTAAGCATTTAATTCATTTTGATCAAAGTGTGCACCTTGTATCTTCAATCAAAGTGAAAGTACTTGTCCATATGCATTGTTCAGTAATCAGTAGGGATAATGCACAAGCAATCCATCAGAGCTTGAAGCTGTTCTCTATGAGCCCTTTCAGGGCCCTAAATTGTTTTTCATAGGCAGAATTGATGCATTACATTTTGCCCCCAACTTTTCTAAAAAATAATGGAGTCATTTCTGGAATCATTCCAATATACCAGACTCTGTACCTAGTTCTGAATCAAGGTTGTATTGTATAGTTATGGTTCTAATATTCTGCTATCACATAAAACAACCTCTGCATCCTGTCTGTAGCCTTGGTGGGAGACAAATGCATCCCTTCTGTCCAAGGCTCTGCATGCACTGACTGACACACACCAGAGCTCAGCCGCTGTCATTGCTGTCATTGCTCAGCTCACCCCTTACACTGCAGTGGGTTTTTACGCTGAAAACCCACTGAAGGGGAAAAAATGCAGAACTGTACATTCTGTAAGCCTCTGTGAGCAGGAGAAGTTAGGTGAGGACTTCTCCCTTCCCTGCCAGTATGACTATTAATGAACATAATGACTTAATGACTAAATTTTTATACACATTTGGACACGGTCTCTTGAGAGCTATACATTGGGCAGGAGAGTGTTGTTCAGCTCCCAACTGGACTGAATAACAAAAGGGCTGGCAAAACCCTGATTTGTCAAAAAAACCAACCAAACAAACAAACAAACAAAAAACCTAACCAGATGTTCCACATATAAGAAGCCTTCCATAGGAGAAATGGCTTAGAGATCTGGGTTTGCTCAGCCTTTAGAAAAGAAGGCTTAGGGGCGACCTTGTCACCATGTCCCAATATTAACAGGGTGGTTCCAAAGAGGATAGACTCCCCTTTTACAAAAAGTTGCATGAAAAGGACAAGGAATAATAGGTACAAATTTCTCCTGGGGAAATTGTGACTGCACACAAGAGGACAGTTTCTCACAATGAGAACAATCAGCCACAGGAATAATCTCCCCAGGCAACTGGTGGATTTCCCAAAGTTGGGCACTTTTAAGATTTGCCTGGACAGGATGCTGGGCCATGTGGTCTGGATTGGGCTGATGCCGAGAAAGGTTGGACCTGACAATTCTTGAGGTCACTCTGGTTTCATCTACATTTTAGAGCTTTAACAATTTGGATGTAGATGTACTTCATTCTGTGGGACTCTGCTTTATGTGTGGAGGCTGGGTTCATACACACACAGAAATATATGCACAGATACGCACGTTTGCCGGAGTGCACATTAATCTCACATGAATTATTTGGCTTAGCCCTGGTATGCAGGGCTACCTACATGGAGATCCTAGTGCTACTGCAGCTTCTGCTCTGTTCTCAGGACCAGACAACTCATGATCTCCCAGCTCTAACCAGGGGGTAACAAAATATGGCTTCTCCATGATGAGACAGGGAATATTCTGCTATCTGACTGGAGAGATTTCCCACTGCCCTGTCCTGTAATGTGTGGAACTAGAGCAGATAATTGCTCCATTTTGCAAATTATGAAGCTGAAACCATTAAATAATTTATCTCGTTATTTTCTGTAGTGTTTTCCCTTTTCTCTGGGTGGTAGTTGTAAATCATAATAATGTACAAGCCAAAAACGCATTTGCAAAATTCTTGACTTATCCAGGGATGAAAACCCAGCTCTCTGCTCAGTTTCTTTGCTGGACTCATGTGCTGGTCAGTTTTAAGCAGCATAAATAATCAGACCCTGCAAGCATACAGAATATGCCAATAACATTTCAGGTCGATAAATCTGTCTTGTCACGTCCTTCATCTATTATAAATTTAGCAAAAGAATGGAATAATAAATTTAATTAGATTTCCTTCATTAAATAAATCGAAGCCAAACTTAACAGCAACAAAAAGTCACTAAGTGGCTTTTTGAGCCTGTATTTTTACAGAGCTGGAAGTTTCTGCAAAAATTCATAAAGGTATTGCATCTTTTGAGTTTATTTGCCATAGCTTGGTACTAGCAACTAGCAAACAGATACTGGTTTTTGCAGCCAGATGTGCATCTATGTGTCTAAAGGGTTTATTTACTTGCACTTACAATTCTGAAACTTGTATGAACATGCTGGCAGATGCATGTGTGTGTGCACATGAGTATGTAAACTGCTGTGCTCACATAAAGCACAGCCCTAAAAAATACAAGTGTATCTACATCCAAATGGGTAAAACTCCAAGCTTCCTTATAGAAATACTCTAAACAGCCTCAGTAATTTAATGGATGAAAATAGGTCTCACCAAAGTCAATATAAAGAGGGAGCTATTTTATCACCCTTCACTGCACATTTTAAGTAACAGATGAATCAGAGCAGACTTTGCAATTATAATTCTTTGATCTTTTACTTTAAAACAAGTGATGACAGCTGAAGGAAGGATCTCATGACATGTGCCATTAATAGTGCATTATGGACAGCATGAAACATGAAATAAGAAAAGCATTAAAACGAAAGTATTAAGTTTTTTAAATGGTTACAAGAAGACAGATGGGTCGTTACTTGGGGAAAACCCTCTGTTCTGCAGTTTTGTGCTGCAGGATTCATCAGCTCTGGCTAGAGAGATGCCTCACCTAACAGCTGCAAGACATTTATCCCCATAACACAGCACAGCCCTAATCCATGTTCTCTGCAGTTCTCTGCAGTCTGCTGCATTTTTCAGTAGATCCCTGGTTCCTTTGCTGGCATTACTAACAAGAGTGGAATAACTTTTCTGGGAGACAAAGCTGATCCGTGGTTCTTTGGGTGGCCCTCCCTCCCTCTCTTGGATGAACTTTTCTCCTGCTTTATGTGCAACAGAGAAAGACTTGCTACCCACATGCCTTGTAGTGCACTGTACAGAGGCCTTTTATTGAAAGCTTAAGGACTGGAAAACACTTGTCTTTTGGTATGCAAACAAACACTTTCACCCAGTAATTCAGTAGCCTTGGATATCTGGCCTCTTATACTTCTCTTCCATCTGGAATAAAAGAAATGTCTATTTATTCTCTTGCCTCAAACTCAGATAAACTCTTGTTAAAGAAAATGTCTTTCCAGTGACCTCATCCAATTAGTGCATCATTTTTGGGGGGAAATGGGATGTGAAGGAAATTGCTGTTAATTTTGAAACAAAATTAAGTGCACTTTAAATCTTCTAGTAGTATTTGGAGTTTTTTTCAACGTGTGACCCAAGAGTTAAAAATGCAATTGCCATCGGGACTTTTTTCTTTCCTCTGAACTGTGCATGCACGATCTGCTGCCTGCTGCAGGAAACCAGCAGGAACAGACAAGGTGCTGTACACTGCAGACTGGGCTGTCATTATCTTATTTCCCGTGCCACCAAGCAGTGGTTTGGGTAAGGTGGAATTGGAGATATCCATAAACAACACTGTGTACTTTTGAGAGAAAGGAAAGAAATGCAAAGCACCCAAAGAGCGCTGGTTTTTTTTATTAATGACTTATCTAAGAGTTCAGGGAGAATGTGAGGAAGTGGTTGATACAAGCTGGCGAGCTGAGTGTGAAACAATGAAGCTGAATTTGAACAAGGGTATTTTATCTGATTGTCAAGAACATGCACAACACAGTGCAATCTCTTTGGTAAGCAAATCCTGAAACTACTAACCAAGGAGTATGCCCTAATGGCAAAGGGATAAATAACTGCACAATGACAGTATTTATCTAAGAAATTAGGTTCTTTCGAACTCTACACAGCAATCACATATCAAAAATCCTTAGATGTATCATAAGTGACAATAAACATAAAAATCCATCTTTAAATGAACAAAAAAAGTCCAGAATAAATATGTCTTTAGTGGCCTCTGTCTCCATGAATAAATAATTGTTTTGTTCTTAATGTGGACAGGATTGAGATTCCTCCAGTCATACCCTGTATTGCAGACTTTTTTCTTTAATCAACCAGAAGAAACCATCAATCTACTATCACAACCTGCTCACCATTTTCTCAAGCCAACAGTTAGGGAGCTGGAATGAACACAAGATAGTACATAACTCATTATGCCCTCTTCAATCAGCATTTGTTGTTATACTTTCCCGCTTCAGAAAATAAAAAGGAAAATAAAAAGCACCATGGCAATCCTTTAATATTTCAACTTCAGCAAAGCAGCCTCTCTCCAGTGTGCTGTTCCCACTACATCCTTCTGGAAGTATTTCTCCCTGCAGCATGCACATCCTTTTCTGGAGCTGGTCTTGATGCTGCAGAGGAAGTCTGTAGCACTCACATGGTCAGAGCCTTCCAACCCACCCAGTGTGCTGCTGGGTGCACCCATGGTCCAGGCCTGCAGGCATCTCTTCCTGCAAACACCTGGGCTGGTGGGAGCCACTTGAGAACCTGACAGGGATGGCAACACCCCTTTGGACATCTGTAAAAGCCACTCTAATGTAAGCTGCCTTTTGCAAGGCATGCTTCTTCCCCTTCCCCTTATCTTTTTGTCTGCTCTGCAGCAGGTCACATTGTGCTGAAAATGAACTCGAGATTGTTTCCAACCACCTCCATCCCTCCCTGAATCTGTCTCTCTATTCCATGAGCATCAGTGCTGGCACAGAGCAGGATGAAATTTTGTCCTCAGTGGTGTGGAGGAGAAGAAGCCCTTTTTTCAGTTGACTTAGATGGGTTTTGTGACTGTATCCTGAGCTGGGCAGCACAGCTGGCCTATCTTCTGATACTGCTTTCTCATTTTTGGACCCTCTTGGAAGTTATCCTCCTCCATGCATACCATCCAAGTCCTCTGTTTCACTACACTGTGTAGATATCCAGACTGTGTCATGTATCCAGGATAGCAGAAGGTCAGGAGAAAGTGCCTGAAGAGCCACATGAACACTCCTGTGTTCCTCGTTGTTCCTTCAGGCAGCTCTCCAGAAGTATGTGATCATGTTGTGACTGCAATATTTATTCACTACATTTCAAAGAACAGCTTTTATAAACTGAAGAGAATTTTCAGTTCTGCTGAACCATATACACTAAAGGAAACCACAAGTATGAGTTATATATATATCTTTTTTTTTTCTTTTTTTTGGTAACTGGCCACTTAGTTCACAGCAAATGTATTTCCAGTCCTTGATTAGATATTCTAGCCTTCCCAGAGGAAAAAAGAAAGGAAAATCTTCATAGTAAGAGCTGTAATAGAGATATGCAAACTTCTCGTGTTCTTTCCTTCTCAAACCCTTTTCCATTTTAAATTAGTGAGATTCATTCTTATCAAACAAAAAACTAAGGACTATCTTTTCATATATTGTCTTTTTTACATCCAAATGACTGATGCTTTAGTAAAATTTTTCTGTCTCATTTCCGTTGAGACATTGTGGTCTTAGACGTGTGACAAGGCTGAACAAACACATCTGAAACACAGACACAATAATTTGTTCATGAATGGAAACTTCTCTACAGATATTTGTGTAAACTAACAGTAAGCACACAAATATTTGCAGGAAAAAAATAAACAAGTAAGAAAATTAGGCAATAAAGTTAGGGCAAGGGGTAAGTTGAATTTATTGGCTGTTATGTTTCCATAGAGAGAGAGAGAAATGTTTGAAATAAGCAAAGTAAATATTTCTGTTCCATGGTTTGAGTAAATATCACCAAAAGGACAGGTTTGTTCTAGTTCCATTTGTGCAACTTACCTTTGGAACAGACAGTTGCCTAATTTTCTTTTCCAGAAGAAAATACCATAGAATAATAGAATGGTTTGTTTTGGAAGAGACTTTAAAGACCACCTAGTTCCAATATCCCTGCCATAGGCAGGGACACCTTCCGCTAAACCAGGTTGCTCAGGGCCCCATCCAACCTGCCCTTGAACACTTCCAGGGATGGGACATCTGCAACTTCTCTAGGCAACCTGTTTTAGTGCCTCACTACCTTTCTTTCCTAATAGGAAAAATTTCTTCCTAATATCTATTCTAAACTGACCATTTTTTTGTTTAAAGCCATGACCCCTTGTCCTACCACAACATCCCCTTGTGAAAATTTCCTCTCCAGCTTTCTTGCTGGCCCTTTTAGGTGCTGGAAGGCTGCTCTAAGGTCTAACTGCAGCCTTCTCTTCTCCAAGATGAACCTCAACTTCATGGCTCTCATCTGGACCCACTCCAACAGGTCCGTGTCTTCCTTATGTTGGGAGCCCCAGAGTTGGATGCAGTACTCCAGGCTGGGTCTCACAAGTGCAGAGACCCCACCTTAGGGCGGGATATATAAATGGTATCTACTTGCTTTAGGGGAAAGGATGTTGCTAGCTGATGTGAGTATTATAAAAGCCTTTTGGTTTTCCTTCCTGGCTGGTAGAGGAACATGGCACTACCAAGTTAATCATCATTATTTATATTGTTAGCTGTTATCTTTCTGTACAGAGCATGTGGGAAATAGTGGGGACAAAAATGTGTCTTAAATTTTCCTTTAACTGAAGCAGAACACACTTGGCTTTGAAGGCCTTTTTTAGTTGCTGAGTATCAGCCATATTCATATGTCTGTGAAAAGATTTCCCCACAGAGCAGATAGAATCCAGTATACAGTGCAGCATATATCAGTGTTAGATGATGTCATTTTTCCTAATTTTTCCTTGATAAAATATGATACCTGTAAACAGTATTTGAAGAAAGCAGTCATTTCTATGTCAACTTTTAGAATAGTGTTTGCTGTTCTTTCTTCTGTCTTCTCACTTTTTTTTCCTCTTCTGAAACCGTGGAAAACAATTTACTCCATAGATACTGTCCTATTCCATTTGACAAACATTGATTTCTTTTCACCCATGTTTTGAACAGAGCCAAAACTGGCATGGTTTATTGTGTTTAATAGGAACAATACCACCAATTTCATTACCACCTAGTCCTGTCGTGACAAAATGTGCTCATCTGTATAGCACTGTCCACAGATATCAGTGCAGAACTGGGAATTATAATTGTTTATTTCCTTCCATACACTCAGCCAACTGGAAAAAAATCTGGATTTTTTTAGAGAAACCTGAGAATAGGAATGAACAGCCTTCTCCAAAACAAATTATTGAAAAGATGCTTTGTGACTTAGGCCTTGGGTCATGTCCTATTCTTGGCAGATGTAAGTATTAATAATAGTCTTAATGTCTTCTTTAAAGTGTATAGCATTTAGAGGTCACTTATTTGGGTTTACACTTCTGCATTCAGAAAATCTGCAGTCAGTGTTACTTTTTACAGCTATAAACTGTGGGTACAACAGCATAGGACAGAGTCTAATACTTTTTCTTTAGTGCATTACTGGATCTGTACCCTGTTCTTGCTTATGTCTGGAAGGAACAAGAAGAGATGCAATGAAATCAGTGTTCATATTGCAGGGCTATAGATGGGTTAGTGACAGCAGAATTCCATCAACATTTGTTATTCTAGTAAGGAGAGGAGCTGGATTAAGTGGATACATAAAAAGGTTAGGAATTTCATGAAGGCTGGTCTCCAGCACAGGTCATTAACAGAGGAGGAGCTCAGTTGGGTAAGGAGGGTGGGACCGAGCTGTGCAGAGCCTTGAATGCAGAGGCACTTTAGCCAGGCAGCTCCTAAAGAGAGGATGCAGTATGAATAAGTTCACAGCAAACTTAACCCCTAAATAAACTGGGAGGATGGAATATCTCTCCAGAGGTCTCCAGAGCTGACTACATCTCCACATTAAGTGCTCAGGGAACCAGGGAGGACTGTTCCACTAAGTGCTTAGAATTAAAAGAACAGGTTAAAACTCAAGGTTAGAGAAAATTGATCCCAAAATATCCCCATACCTCCCTAGTTTTCCTAGTCCACTTCTATGACATTCAGCAGTCTTATGGGGAAATAGAGTTAATTCATGTTCATAAATGGATGAAACTGGAGCTGTTGGATGAATTTTTGTTGGTGGTGGCTTTCTCTTTCGGAAAATGTTCATTTTAGATAATCAAAACTTTTTGAGGGAGAATTAATGCAATGGTTCCCTGGCCACTGGCCTGGAAGCCTCAGCAATGTGCAGCCAGACAGCAATCCTTCTGTGGAAAATGTTCTATTTTTTAATTTTTCACCCTCAGTTAAAAGCATTCTTTTTCCTGCTGTGAAAGTTGTAGTGGGAACAGACTTTTTATTTTCTGCAAAATACTGTTGTGTGTTATTATTAAAATTTATGATAATTACAGCATATCGAGCAAGTGGCCTCATGTTGAACACTAACTTTTTATAGTACTTTGACCTTCTCTAGACTGGACAAACATTTTTGCTCTTGATCTCCCAATCACTTAAAAGATCAGGACAGAGATAATTTGGAAGAATTAAGGAGCACAAGTGTAGGATTTTTACAACGTTGCCCCTATCCTATTGATTAGTTCTGTTTCATCCCTGTAATATAGTTAGTGCAGCTAGGCAAACATAGAGAAATTGCTCTTTCCTTTCAAGAGGAATGTCAAAACAATAAATAGATTAGTCATGCCAACAGCATTGATTTGTGACAGCTCTGATGTATGCAATCTTTTGAGATTCAAACATTTATCAGTGGGAAAAAAACCCACTGTTTTATTTGCTGCATTGAGACTTGCTGGGAGAGAATGCTATTAGACATCTCAAAATTCTCTGCATAGTGGCAGGCTTTTAAATGCAACGAGATATCTGCAGTACATTTCCATATTAATCAATAAAATGAAAGGCAAAAATCAATTTTGTCTGTGCAACTGTGTGTGACACCTCCCTAAGAGCTGCTCCGTTGGGATGGATTCATGCCAGCAAAGATGGTCATAGGTTGATTGTTTATTTATGGCAAGGAAAGTCATAAAGTCATCTTACTGACAAAGCAGCAGGAAAGATGTTACTCGTAGAATGTCTGTTCAAAAACCTGGCACTGGTACCTGGGAAGTATGTATTTCAGACTGTAATAGCAACTGTGGCCTCCCACATGAAACAGGGGCAAGGATTTTCTTTGATTCAGAGGAAATAAAGTTGAATTTACCCAAGAAACTGAGGATCATCCAGTTATTCTCTGGAAAGATGACAACACTAAGGAATTTGCCATATGTACTTTAAATTAGCAAAGTATCATTATTGTAACATTAAGAAATTAATAAAACGTGATCCTCTAGTTTCATATACTACATCTCCTTTCCTGTACTGGAATAAGCATTGAACCTTAAGATACCCTCATGTCACCTGCAGTTTGGCTTGCCACTGTTGCATCCTCTCGTAATTCTTCTAATTCAGGATTGTATGGTGTTAGATTATGGTTTGTGTCGTATTTTAAAGCTTTCGTTTATCGCTTCTTCTGCAATGCACTATCATGATGTTATTTCACTGTAGATTTATTTGTAATTATAAACCTATTTTCTTTGGTGCTCTTTTCCTTCTCTAGTTATTCCAAATATTCAGTGTGATGTTTTCTGATGATTGCTAAGCCAACGTTATGGTAGCATGAACTGAAAAGCTTGGTTTTGAGTGGCAATGGTCATCTCAAAACCTTTCATTGCCTAAAAGATATTAAGATTTTTTTTGTTTTCTTATACTCACCACTTGATTCCATTTTATTGCTCAGACATTCAGTATCATGAGGTCCTTCTCAGATTTGCTAGGTCAGTCTTCATATTTACTCTACAGTAACACTTGTGTCCATTTTCACCTTACTATTTACCCCCAATCCCAGTTAATGAAAACAACACGAAAGTCTGGGGATAGGGTCCTGTGGAGTCTGTCAAAAATCTCTCCGGATCAAAATTTATCTCCAACATTCTCATCATCTAGGTGGGCATCCACTGGACCCTTTTAACCCAAAGAATGGCTAAAAATTCATTGATAAGGCAGGACTGAAGATACAGCTAGTGGCAGACAGAGACTATGAAACAGAAAAAATTATTCATAGAAAAGGGGAAAAAAAAGAGTGGTGACCAATGTCCTTCCATAAGGCAGTAAACTACCAATAAGGATGTCACTCTGGTAGGTTTAAACTGGTTTTTTTCAGAAGACATTAAAGTCATAGATACCACCACAGTTAGTAGCAGAAAAATTACGAACGGTGGAAAGAAACCTTTTACAAGAGCATGTAGTGGCAGGACAAGGGGAAGTGGCTTCAAACTGAGAGAAAGTAGGTTTAGATTAGATATTAGGGAAAAATTCTTTACTGTGAGGGTGGTAAGGCACTGTAACATGTTGCCCAAAGAAATGGGAGATGCCCCATCCCTGGAAGTGTTCAAGGCCAGGCTGGATGGGGCTTTGGGCGACCTGGTCAAGTGAAAGATGTCCCTGCCCATGGCAGGGGGTTGGAACTTGATGACTTTTTAAGGTGCCTTCCAATCCAGGCCATGCTATGATAAGATTTAAAGATAAGATTCTATGCTATGTGTAGATTAGATGCTGCTAAAGGGTGAACTTATTCTTGAAATAACTAAAAGTTTTTTGAAACAAACTTCTTATAAAAGTAAAATATGTGTCAATTTTCAAGAAGAGATAATGAACAGGTCATTAATTATGTGTTAAAAAAATGTACCATAAATTCTGTCAAGGTTGGAAAAAGTTCTACTGCACAAAATTTAGAATTATAAGTAGGGAAGAAAATAAAAAACAGTGTAGAAATTATATTCACTGTAAATTCTGAATATGAGGAGGCATTTGAAAAATGTGTCAGGACTGACATGGGAAATATGAATTATAAATCAGTTGTGATGAAGGGGATAAGGAAATCAGATACCTCAAGGGAATCAAGGAAGTTTTCTGAGTCAGACATATGGAACAAAAAAGACCTCTGCAAAACAGCATTAATGAGATCCAACTCTAAAAGTTTAATTAGTTCTAGGCACCACAGTACTAGAGAGCTCTTTTAAAGGAAATAAAGAAAACAGGAAAAGACCTGAGGAAATCACTTATGACAACAGAGTAAGAAAATTAACATGGGAAGAATGACCAAGCAGAAACTAAAAGACATGCTAAATATATGCATATACCTGAGGGAGGTAAAAAACAAGAAATAATAGAACTGTTTAAGATTATATGAAGTAGCTTATTAGAAATAGTTGAGTTAAATTAAGCAGCAGAAAAAATACACCACATAGCTGGAAAAATATTCTGGTAGTGATGTATGGCAGACAGTGAAATAGCTTTCATTTAAAAAGTCAAAAGAATGTAGCAAAGCTATTTTAAAATTTTTCTGCACAGATCTCTAGGGAATTTATATCATGGTTGTAACTCTGCATGGGCATTGGAATGGCTGAAAAGATCTTTGAGGTTCTAATGTCTTTGACTGTATAAAGATAATGCAACCTACATGCCCAGGAGATTTTTACTAAGGATACATTAAAATGTAATGGGAAATTTCAGGCTATGATTTGTTCTTTTCAACCAATTCAGCCTATCTCATCAAGAAAGACTCAAAAAATGGACTTTTTTCAGTGTTCCAAACTCCACCTATCTTAAAAGAGTTATGCACATTATTCTATGTTAATACAAATTTAAATTAACTATGGCAGGTAGCATACAGGCATGCGTCAGTGGGGGGGTCTTTTATTTACTATCATGTCCTGTGACTGACAATAAGACCATTTAAACATCTCTTAGCGTATGGGAAAAGCTACAAGACAAAGATTTTAGAAATGTCTTATGTTTTATTAATTGATGCATGTCAAACATTCAGAGAGAATCCTCAACATTTAGCAATAATGTTAGCTAAAAGTCCAGTTCAGAAGAACATCTTGCATTCAGCTACTATAGGTAGTGGAATAATTAAGAATAGTAGACAAGGATTACCATTTTTCCTAGCCTTTGCTATTTCCTTTTGGCATACATGAACAAAAATAAGACATGGTCTAATAACAGTGTACTAAATTATTTAGAATTCCTCAAAGTTATAGAAAGACATAGAATAAAAATAATTTTTATACTGCCATTTTTTTCAACACATAGAAAAATGTATGCTATGTGAAATACTCAAAAAAAAATCTAGAGAAACTGCAGTTCACCCAACAAAACTCATTTTGTTTCTATCAGATGCAAAAAGATGACAATTGCGCGTCAGTAGGTTTATATGTATATATATCATAATTTCTTGAGCTGCTCTACCTAAGAGGCAGTTAGATACAAACCCAACAGCAGTAATAAAAAATTCTTTTAGTTTGTTCATACTGTCGACAATTCTTTTTTTCCTTTATATTTTGATGGAAGAGTAAGTGATACTGTCATGAACCAACATGGCTACATAGCAGATAAAAAATATCAAAACCACATTTTAATTCTTAAATCTGTACATTCTTGTAACTGAAACATAGATAATAAAAAAAGAGATCTGATTATCTACATTAATTTTTAAAGTTTGCCTTTTAATTAGTTGGTAATTAACCTGGCAGGGACAATTCTGGATTCCAGTCCCTCCTGAAAGAACTTGTGACATAATTTCATTATATCATCTTGCAGTCATCAGTTCTTCAAGCATAAGGCAGAAAACCAGATTCACCCCTGCTTAACTATGTGCCTTAAATACCAATCTTTCTGTCCAGAATAGCTAAGTATTCCATAGAAACAACTTTAAAAGGAGAGCTATTGAGTACTTTAGAATAGCAGAAGTGGTTAAGGTGTTTTTCCAGCAGGTAAAACTTTGAGCCTGCTCACAGCAGGAAAAAAATTGAAATGGAGTTTTCCATGTCTTGGTTGTACTCTGTGAAGTCAGGCACCTTCAGGAGTGCATCCTTCTGCACTACTCCTTTGAAGAACTTCATGCTCAAGGCTGATGTGCAGAAATGGTAAGCTCAGACGGGATAAGAGGGTGAATGGATCCCTGTCAGACTGCCCCTGCAGCAGTTCATTTGGGGGCTGCGTGCAGACCCCTTAACTCACACACGCACACACATCTTGAACCAACTCCCTTGAACCATAGCCTGGACCTCAAGACCATCCAGACTCTGCACCCAGACTAAACCAAGTGTCCAGCAGAAACCTCAGGTCTTTCCTGCTGCTGGTCTCCTACTCACAGGGTCATTGGCTTGAAGCTTGCTAGCAGCGCATTACACACACACACATCGAGAATACTCTGCACGACCATGCTACGATTCTCAACCAGAAAATGGTTAAGAAAAGAGTTTAATAAGGACACAGAGAAGATTGCAGTGATCAGGCAGCTGACAAGTTGGCTTACCAGCAGTTTTTCCAGGTGGCCTCTTTCATATGCCCTCTTCCAGCTATTTTCCCATGCTTGTTCCTTAGTTCACCTTAATCCATCTTTTCTTTGCCTTTTTTTCCTCCCATGTAAAAACCCACCCCAGACATGTTTTCCCCATTGCTCCCTGTTTTGTTCAGCTGCATATCCTGATAATTTTTACCTCCAGAAAAATCTAACCCCACACCCAGCAGTTTCTCATGTTTTGCTCAGGCACGGACTGACGTGACATTTGCCTGCATATCTCCAGAGAGAAGCCTAACTGGTTATTGTTAACTAAATTTCTAAATCTATTTAGATTAGACATCTCAATAAAACTATTGAGATCCCCTTTGCACAAGTGCAACATGAATTTTAAGAAAAGTGCCTTCTCCCATGAAACAAAACAAAACAAAACAAAACAAAACAAAACAAAACAAAACAAAACAAAACAAAACAAAACAAAAAACAAAACAACGCAACCAAACAAACAAAAAAAAAAAAAAAAAAAAAACACCCCAATACTAAATAAAAGAAAGCAGGATGTTGAAAATTGTAATGTTATTATGCCTCAGTATAAAGCCTATGTAGAGCTTAATGATACTCAGAGAGGAAATCTGTAGTGTGTCAGTTTAACCTCATCAGGATAGTAACATACACAGTTCTAATATGAATAAAAAATTGAAAAAGGGACTGTGGACCCTGAGAAAAACAACAGTTTTAGCATCACCATCGTGCCTTACTCTGATTTCCTGAGAAGAGTTCTTATCACCTGCTTTAAATGTGAGGTAGAGTTTTACTTTCCTCTTCTTGAATTTTTTTAGTAAATCACAATCTGGCAGTAAAAGTTTTGGCAGAGTATTACAGGGATATATTTCCACTGATATTATATTTGTAAAAAGTCAATATGTACCCATATTTCACTTTTCAATTTTTAGTTTTTAATTTGTTTCATTAGTTTACCATCTAATGCTCTAAAGATTTTATGACCACTATTTATATTTAGTGTCATGATGGAAAACTCACTGAGTTTTACCTACATGACCTACTAAATACAATCCAGACTCCTGCCTCCCCTTGCCCTTGGTCAGAAGGTTGGGAAGCTACCAAATGATCCCTGCCTTGCAGCCCAGCATATCAACAGCTATATCCTTCTCCAAAACAGTCACTGCCACTCTCAAGGTCATAATCAACTGCAACAGGTTGCTCAGTCTGTTTACAACTGTTTAATCTGCAATCCGTGGACTTGTCCATTCACAAATCCTTTGAAGTTTCACAAATAAAATTTACCCTTAGTTTCTTTCACCAGCAACTTTGGAAACAAGCACTTTGCATTTTTTCATAAATAAGTGTAAGACCACATACATAAAGGAAAAATAAAGAACTCCTAATAGGAAATTTAAGATAAGATCTTCTTCCTTTTTTTCCCCCCCAAAATAAAATATACCTTACAATTTTGTGGAGGACATGCAATTTACTATTTTACCATTCTTTGTTTCCATGAAGAAACAACATTTATAGACTTCATCCATAGATTCTTTTTTGGATTCCCCTGGGGGAAGCTCAGCCACTGCTGGAATCTCACTGATAATTTTGAAGTAGAAGAACAACAATGTGCATGAAAGGAAAAACTGATGTCACAGCCAAATTAACAGGGACCCTAAAAATGCCTTTCCTTATCAGCCTCCTGAGTTTTCCCTATCAGACCCTTCTTGCATTTTCCTGATGATAGAAAGGGGGCAAGAAAAAGGAGTCACTGATTGTTCTTCCCTGAACTTCGTATTTCAGTCT
>VYXC01005418.1:993017-1028324 GCA_013397175.1 Platysteira castanea
TGATTTGTCAGATGTCTCACAAATCAGTGTCATTGTCCCTCTCTTTTTATTTCAACATGGAATTCGCTAAGAAGTTTTCTGGGAAACTGTTCTGAAAGAAATGTAACACAAACAGGAAGATATTGCTTTTGGCATCAAGATAATAAGAGGGTGTCTTGATGCATTTCCAATGAAGCAGAGGCAGATTCTTGTCTATTTATACTGTTAGTCTATCCATTATTTTGTCTGGAGATGCCTAGGGCTCATAAAGCATCTCCATATCTTGAAATTCACACTTGGCCTTCTGAATTTTTAAGTTATACAATAAATCGCTTAGCATGATGACCAGTTTTCTCCTGTGCTTCTCATTAAAATGACATGTATAAAACCTTAAAAAAAAAATCTGTGAAGTAAACCAAAAATTTCTTCAGGATCTTTATCTTATATACTCCTTAAAATGAAACAATGTCCTTCCAAAGCCACTGTCAAATACCTGTGGTATTTCTTGATATGGATGAGGGAATACAAAGCAGTTAAAGAGAGCTGCTGTGCTCAGCTAGCAGAGAGATGTTGGGGTGCCCTGGACTACACCCTAGGCCTTCAGTAGATTTGGGGGGGTTACTGCATCAGGAAGGTCCCCACGCCTGTTTTGAGCATCCAGGAGAGGCCGAGAGCAGCAGCACTGACAGTGACCCTGCTGTGCCATATGCTCTGCACTTTCTCAGGACCATTTGGCAAACCTATGTCCTCAAGCAAGCAATTAGTCATGTCCATTGTTTCCAAGTCCCTGACAAACCCACAGCACAAGAATGACTTACCTAAACCGAGTTCCTGACCCACTCACCCCAGCTGGCAGCTAGATGCCAGCTTTTTGCCAAATGCTGTCGTATATGGAGAGGGAAGACTTACTGAACCTAAGAAAGCAGATTTGGAAAAATACAAAAGAGGAAAAATAAAGAACATATGTAATTAAACAATACAGTCCAAGTATATTAACAACATGAAAAACATGTTGTCAATTAATCAACCACTTTTCAGGTTTTTATAGCACAAACAATAATTAAGTTCCCAATATCTACTATTTGAAGTGATTGAGAAATTATTAAGCCCACTCAGATTCACACTGAAATAAACTAGGCATCTAGATTGTCTTAACTTCATTCTGAAATCTTTCCAGCTTCTCATATAATAATATTTGTAATATTTTTAGAAAAAAAAAAAAAAAGTAGGTTTTTTTTAGTTTTTTTTTAGTAGGGACAACAGTGTTGTGTTTGTTGATACATGATTATAGATTTGAAGAGCTACAGTCTGGTGAGGACCATTACAACATTTCAATTGTCCTGTCATAAATCTCAGGTGCTTACATTTCATCTGATTTTCTCTATATTCAACTTAACAGCTTCCATTTTTCTTAATTGCACAGGGTAGCTGGTACGTATATATTGTATCTGCTCATATGGAACTGTATAGTGACTAATAAGGTTTGTCACTGTAGTGAGAGTTGGGGTTGTTAGGGTTGGCAAAAAAGAAAATTCAGCCTGATGACCTGGGGAAATATTTTCCATGAGAGCAATTCCCCTTAAACACTGTGAAGTGTCTCTTCCTAGAAATCAATCCTATGGATTAAAAATTCAGTCTTAATTTAAATCTCAGGCCTAACTAAAAAAATTAGTAGGTTCAAGCTAGTGAAATACAGTAGTAGGTTTGTTCCCAAGGGGCCTGAACACCCACAATAATAACACTGAACACGACCTTGTTCTTCCAGGCTTCTCTCAGTGTATGGCTGTCAGGTATCATCTGGGTATGTTTAATTTAGTTAGGAACAGCATGATGGTTAGAGAAAGGGTAGAAGGAAGAGCTCAGTCAGACAGAGGCTAAAATCATTTTGGCATTCATAGAAGTGGCACTTGTTCATCCTCTTTTGCTAGACTGAGCTTATAGTACTCCTACCAGACGGAGACAAGACTAACGCAGCAGCCTGGTCACCGCTAAGTCAGCCATGGCCCCACCCAGCTGCTGAAACTGAAGTAAAAATGAGTCCTCAAACATTAGTTTTCCATTTGTGCAAGAATTCATCTGAACTGTGCAATTGTCCAATACTTCTAGTCTGAGCTGATCCCTAAAATGAGCCTTAACTGGAAGCACAGCTTGTGTCAGCCTCAGAAATAATGTTGCAGGAGGAACCTGTTTTACTTCAGCCCTTCGAACATCTCTTGTCACAGCATTTAACCCATTTCTTCCTCTTCAAATGTGTCCCTCTGTAGGCCTCTACTTCAGCATTAGTCCTATCCCACACTAACCCCAAAACGAAAATACAAACTGCTGATACAAAGATGTAGCTGTCATCAATAAAGGTGTGGCTATTTCAAATTATATTTTTCCCTTAGCCCATTGCTCCCTAGCCTTATCCTTAAGATCTAACTAAATAAAAGATCACAAGGCTCTAATGTCAAGTGTCACTGTTGGCTCATAGCCTCTCACTCTGCTTGAAACCAGTTTCAGGGTAGCTTCTCCAAGGTTTGTTATGAATAGCTGCCTGGAGTGGTCCAGATTCGTTCCAAGTCAGAGAAGGAGACGGAAATTAAGGAACATGGACAAGCACGGTTTTACTGCTTGATTTTTCTCTCTTCTCTTATTTTCTTTTATTTTCTCTTATTCTCTTCCTTTCCTTTATATAGAGCAATTGCATGAAGCTGTAGCCCATGTGACTGAAACATAAACTTGACTTTAATTTTAACTTGAACCCCACCTCTTGAAACCGCCATCAGACCTATACCATACTATATCAAAGAAAGGAGCTCAACATAACAAAAAGCTCACCTTTGGCAGCCAGGAATTACCCACATTGCTCAGGCTTTTCCCCTTTCCTTAACAATGAGTAACAGATAAAGACATAGATATAGATATAGATGATATAGATATAGATATAGATATAGATATAGATATAGATATAGATATAGATATAGATATAGAGAGATAGAGATAGATGATACAGATATAGGTATGGATATGGATATGAATATGGATATGGATGTAGATAGAGATAGATATAGAGATAGAGATAGATGATACAAATATAGATTAGATATAGATAGAGATAGAGATATAGATATATAGATGAGATGGCTATAGATGTGGATAGAGATAGAGATAGATGTAGATGTAGATGTAGATGTAGATGTAGATGTATATATAACGACTAAGTCTGTGGATAGGCTTAAGCTGCAAAAAATAGAAGCTGATGAACTAAAGGATATCTTTCTAAAGATACAAACTGTCTAAGCCGGGAACAGATTTTTTGTTTGCATCTCCTAGAGCTATTAATTTTGAAGTTGAAGGCACTTGGCTTGAGGAAAGGCTGTTCTTAAATTAAAACTGTGGCTCTTGTTCAGTTAAAGATGATGCACTGTTCTGCCACATAGCTGAGATTTCACATCAAGATTTAATTCAGAGCTAGTGCCCCATGCCACCAGAAGAAACAGCAAGGAGACTCGAGCCACTACCCATTCTCATGAGAAATCCCCAGCTATTACCTATTTACTGAACTCTGCTTCAGCACAGAACATGTACTAGGCATAGCCCTAGACTTGTCCAACCTTCTAGCTGCCAAAATAAAGTGGACTCATAAAAAGAGGCACCTGTCCTTAATTTAAAATGTAGTCTACTCCTACCAAAAAAACCAAACCAAACCAAACCAAACCAAACCAAACCAAACCAAACCAAAACAAAACAAAACAAAATAAAAAGACCCAAAATCCACCTTTTGGCTGTTTTATGCAGTAACCCTAATCTTAATCCTGGTCCTGAAATAAACTACCAAAATCCAGCCACCAAGACCCATGCCCTAACAATGCCTAGTACTGGTTGTGGCACCTAGGATTTAGGCTGATCACATTGCTCACAAAGCACTAAAGCATAGGTGTTTTATAGAAGTCATTCTGAACATGTGATGAAGAAAATACTTCATAGGAGTCCACACTTACAAATTCTCTTTCTATTTCTTTTTTTGCATGTGGAAAAACTGCTAACTTGTTGCAGTAATCTGTATGTCTGTGCATGTGTATATGTATGTGTCTTTGTGTGTTTGAAAACTGTTTCCTCAATCAGAGTTAGTTCCCATTTTCACCATTTCCCACTGGAAAGCGTATAAACTAAAGAATTTTAAAATAATGTGCAGGCAAAATAACACCTCTGCTTGAAACCAGTTTCCTATCATCTCACCATTTTTCACAGTTAGTAACTGTGAAAGCTAAGTGCTATACACCTCACTCCAAATAACTGGCATTACACTCTTTCCAGCCTAAAAGTACTGTAGAGTATTAGATGTAAATTTGCAAAAGTGTTTACGTGCCAAGCAATTTCAGTTTCAGTGGGATTTTTAGGTATGCACTTACAGCATATAAACAACATAATGCAGTCCTCAGGTGAGGCTGTGCATGGAAGTGTGTGTCTCAGCTGCTAGGATGAGACACCAGCCACTTCCTCCCATATCTCCATGCACCTGTGCTTTTGTGGGGAAGGAGAAGGCAGCCATGCAGGCTGGAACAAAGCTCTGTGACTTGCAGCCAAGTGTGGAGCTAACAAGCACTGCTGTCAGATCTGTGGGGAGCTCCATGCCTTCTCCACACAGCTGCTGTGGGACTGGTGCCAGCAACAGCAAAGCAGGCATGGGTCTATTTCGGAAGGATGTCTGCTGGGTACTTTCTGGAGCTTAAGTCTGATGTATAAAGAAGAGAGCATGTGAAGATTTTTGTTTATCATATTAAAGTTACAAGCATCATCTGCTTAAAGCTAATTAGTTGCTGAAAACTTTAAATCTAACGTAGGAGACAAGGATCAAATATGATCAAATATATACTGTAAATCCAGTTTATCACGTGGCTATTGCCACATAAATTGTGATAAATTTGTGTCTGTGTACAGACAAATATATCTGATGTATGGCAAAACCTTTTTTACTGCCATTAATTTCTGTTCAGTTGCTTGTTTTTTACTTGTTATGAACATCAAAAGATAAATTATTTTGGAGAGGGGCTCTAATGTAAATTAAGCAAACTTTTTCGTTTTAATCCAAAACATACAAAAAATATATGTTTCTGCATACAACTTAAAACCATGTTTTGAAAATGTGGCAAGGTGAACATGGTTTATACCTATATACTATGGCAGAAATCCAATATTCATCTGCTGTTTATATTGCAAGAAAATGAGATCATTAAGGTCAGAAAGAACAGCTGCTTTAATTATAACACCCTGATATATCATATCGAAGTTTTCATCATCACACACAAACTATAAGAACATACCCCAGGGATTTATTTCTATCATTCTGCTTTTTCTTGGGAAGGAGATTACATAAGTACACTCCAGAGCACTGGTTGCTTTGAGAAGCTGAGTAAAATAATTTTACCCCAAGCTCAATAATGCTATGGCAACTAATATTAATGTAACTTTTACAGTCTTTTATTCATTTTTTTGCGGTGGCAGCAGTAGGGGAAGCTGCCCTGCAGGCTCCACGGTGCTGGTGCCACACATCCCCCCAGACTCTGCTCAGGAGTGCTTGGTATCCACACCTACAGCTGGCAATGCTGGTCTGCCTGAGGTACCCAAAGGTATCCCTTCTTTAAGGGAATGGCTGCTTTGTGTTTTAACAGATGCTATGCTTCTGGTAGCGGAGAGATTAGAGGGACCATTCAACATTGAATCAGTCATGGATCCTATTGATGTCAAGATTTCTGAAGCCATCATGAACATGCAAGAAAACAGCATGCAGGTGTCAGCAAAGGTACTGTGTGAGTCGTGCCTTCTCTGTTTTTGAATGTCACAAGTGGGGGGAAAACGTCTCCACCAATTTTTCTGTCTAGACTTTAAGAGAGATTGTCCAGACCATCAGAAATTGCTTTTGTTTGTTCAACAGTTCACCAGACTGCCTTTGAATTCTTCACCTAGTTAAACAAGCTTGAATTTTTCAAAAGGAAGTGGAAGGCAGAAAGCTACTATTTATTAAAACTTCCAATTAATAGCTGTAAGAGATTTAAGGAAAATAGAGAGTGCCGAAAATCAGCAGTAACTCTGTAAGCGATATGCTGCGGAGTAGACTCGGTAACTTCCATTCGTGTCTCATCTGTGATTCTCCTTATTAACTTCCAAACACATTTTGATCTATCTAGGTCAGTCTGAAGCACATTGTGTTTGAGGTGAATGCACAAAATGTTCCTTTTAACCTCCTTTAATAGCCACTCTAGGGAAATACTACATCGGCCAGTCTCTGATTACCAGACCTCAGATTGATAGAGTTTTGTCTGGATTCTGACACAAAGATAAACAGAGATAATGATACCGGCTTCCTCCTTTCCATTTTTAATGTGTGTGTGTATGCACAGATCACTACCACCTCTGAACCCCATATTAATAAGACCCTTTGAGTTCAGTAGCAGGTGCTGTTGAGCCAGTAGTCAACAATTAATGGCTTTGCCTTAATATTCATCAGTGCACTGTGGCTGAAATTCTAAAGTCAACAGTTTGCCAAGTTACTCCCATTAGGCGCTTCTATCTCCCATTTAACTCCCAGTAGTCAGGTGCTGACCAGTCTAAGTCAGTGATTTTCCATTGCTTGGAAGGAAGCTGCTGTAGCTGGGAAAAAAAGTGGGGACAAAAGGCAGGAGCCTGAGGTTTATATTCTCCCTACCAACCCAAAATTAGATGCTTTTTATGGCCCCAGTGCTGCAGGTTGCTAAGAGTTTCCTTCAATATGCCTTTTGCTTTCAACCTACATGACGTTCCTTGGATTTTAAAAGCAGTCTACATCCTGCAGGATGAGACGTTATTCTGGCACCAGTGATCAAGGTGTTTTAACATCCAAGTTCTCTTGAATATTTTGGGAGTTAAAGGCTAGCTTCAGTAAACTCAGCCCTTACCTTAAAAAAGAAAGAAAAAAATATTTTCACTTAAAACTCACCCAAGGCCCAGGTGTATTTTCTTTTCCTTTTTACTTGTTTGTTTTTCACAGTTTTTCCACTAGTTAGAAAGCTGCATCCCCTGCCAGAGTCCAATGACATTTTGGCATGAACTCATCTCACAACTTTTTTGTAGCAGAGCAGACTGTTTCTCCTGTCCCCCAAAAATATTTTATTTGCTGTAAAGATTAATAGCAATGCCATTTGCAATGCAAAAGTTTTTCCTCTAAGAGAAACCTTGGACAATATTTTTTTTTAATCTTGCAGAACAGAAAAGAAATTATATCAGCAAAATTTATTTTATTTTCACAGATAACAGAACTGTCTGTGCTTGAGGGACCCTCATATATTATTCTCCTGAAACATGATTTCCTTGATCTCCTAAGTTATATCCATCTTTTTTCATGTAACATGGAAATGCTTTACCCTTTCAAAAAAGGCAAAGGCTTTGGGTGTAGTGCTGTCCTCCTTTATGCCGGGTCAGATATGTAGAGATGATATACAAGCAGACTTCGAATCCATCCTCTGCTGTCCAATTTTTCCCCCTTATACAAACTGACCACTTAGAGCTTCAGTGGAAATGACAGATACCTCGCCAGATGTAATGGGGTGCATGGAATGCAATTGCAGACCTAATGTGGGAGAAAAACCACTCTCGTCAATTATTCTGAGATGCCACTCAGAAAGCTTCAAGCAGGATGTTGAAATCATGATATTTGCTATTTTCTCATTCTTCAGACAATTTTATTTGACCTTTTATTTGACTGTACCTGCTGAAAAATGTAGTAAGTAGGATTCATAGGTATTTTTCCACAAGTCAGTCAGTGCCTTTTTAGAGTGGAAAAATGATGATGCACTAATAATGTTATGCCTGCAACACCCACATACACATAGATTATTTTTCACCACTGACATGCAGCCTTTTCTACCTAAAAATCTGGTTGACGTCTGGGAGAAGACTCTATGCTGTATTCAGTCAAATTTTCGGCCATGTTATTTAATACTGTTTTTCTTTTAAAAGGAATGGAAAAAATGAAAACAAAAAGTTTCTTTCTCGAGGAGCTCTCACTTTTTTCATCCTCTTTGTGGGCAGAAGACCCAGAGTTTATTTAATTCAAAATCCATCATTCCTGTTTCAAATAATTATATAAAATTGCCCTATTCCAAAAGTCCAAGAAAAAGCCAATGACTTAACAGGTAATCAGTGCAGACAGTCAAGGCTTATTGTTTGAGTTCACACCTTGTCTTTCATTTCCTTAGAAGACACAAACCCTCTGTCTTCCTCTTTTGACGGCTGCACATCAATATTGAGACAAAGAATTATAGAGGTACCACATGAACCTCTTCTTTATTCTGCTGACCAAGGACATTCAGACTTAGACACACTCCAGTATCTCTCACTTAGACACACTCCAGTATCTCTCACTGCATAAAATGGAGCATCTCTGTTCTTAGGCCATTAACTTTTGTTGTTTGTGTGATGATTGTAGTTAACTCTTCTAACACAGTTCACATTAACCATGTGCTAGCGTTATGTTAAGATCCTCCAATTCATGCTGAGGCTGCAATCTTTGTTTTCTTGCTATTTCTCAGCAGTTTCTATTTGGCACTGGCTGTCTAGGAAGTCTGACCCCAAATCTCTAGGCTTCTTGGCTGCTCACCCTGCACAACTGTCATGTCCCTTAATGACAGCCACACAAGGTCCTTATATTGCCTCAGGGAAAGTCCCATTCCTGACAGCTGTGACATCTGGAGATGCTTGTGAAAAAGGAGCAATGGTATAGAAAGTCAGACCCCAAGGCCCAAGGCCTTTCTGCTGGAGGAATCTATGTGCTATGCATAAGCCCAGAGTTTCCCTTCTCCAAGAGAAGACAAAGACTGAAGATCATCAAAACCAGTTTCCATAGATCTAACACCTGCAGCCATTGTTACAGAGTACCTTCCACAAACCAAACCACACAGCCTGCAAAACAATTAGCCTGGGCTGCCTGAGATGCCTCCCAAAACATCGGTACCTTTTTAGAATAGGCTTTGCAATCTGGGTCTACCCAGACTAGAATAGTGTTCCCTGAAGGTTGCCTCTGGCAGAAGTCAGGGTGCAATGGATTTACCTTGGATTTCTCCTTATAATATCTGAGGCAAGCTTTCCTCTTTATTGAAATCTCTTTGTTATTCTCCAGTGACACCTTTTTTGTATTTGAACAGTATAGTGCCAAACTCAGTGCTCAGCAACACGTTGATTATTTCTCAGGCAAAATTTTTACATTTTGAATATTGTTTCCCAAGGTTCAGCTCATATCCACAACTTATTCATAGCATACATTTACTTTATTCTCATTCTCATTCTCCCTGAGGTAACTCAGGTAGTCATATTCAGAGAGTCATAACATATAAATGCTCATTTCAATCTTGGCCAAAACAAGCATGTTTTTGAGAGCCTTCGTAATTTTCCCATAAGGCTGTCAGTACCATCACCTTTGATTCCTGCTTCAAGTCAAAAAGTAAATGCTACATCTGCTCCATTTTAAAAACATGAATGTTTACTAGAGATATCTGCAGAGATTGCTCATTCACGAGTGGAGGAAAACTCAAAAAACAGCACAAAAGATGTTATAACATCCATTTTTTTTTTTCAAAATTGAGAAAATTCCTAACCTGGTTGCATCAGCATAATCATGTCTCCACTGCTGCTCAGAACGCACCATATTGAACTGTTTCTGGAACGGTCTGGTCCTATACAGGTATGTCTGACTGCTGGAAGAGTCATTTGGCTGCCATGAACAGATTTTTCCACTTTCATATAGTCTGTCCCATAACTGAGTTTCCCCTTAGTAAGTCTTACAGCTGCTTTTATCTGAGTTGATGGATGTGCCATTTTAACCTATAAATATATGTTCCTTCTCAGCAATTACTTCAGCTAAATGGATGAATGAGCTCCATGACATACCAGACTACCTATGCATTATTTATAAGGAGGATATCTTCACAGAACTGCATCCAGGGTTCTTCTTAAAATAGTCCACAAGTTTCGTGTTAAGAAAACCTCTTCATTTATCTGTATTCTTTCCAGAGCTCTGTGCAGGAAAAATATAATGGCATTTCAGGTAAAAAAATCAATGCTATTCTATCTGAAGAGTCAATGGAGCAGAATCATATAGAGACACTCAACTGGAAACACTGAGCACTAGCACATGGCTAAATAGCAGTATGACCCAAGGCTTCACAGAGAACAAAATGTATCTTCCACAAAAATTCAAAACTTCAGATTCTCCTGGGGAAAGGGTTCTTTTTTCTACAGTATCTACGTCCTAGTCCTGAAGTAGATACTTCCATTTAGTCAGCTCAAGAGATATAATTCTTCACTGGCTCTGATTTGTTCTCATGGCTTGGTTCATATCCCTGACCATAGAGATCTGGTCCATTTGAGCTTTAACTGCAGTTCAGTGGGGAATGGTTTCGTGTTAAGACATTCTTAAGCAGTATCTCAGATATTCCAGGGCATCACAAACTACTGTAGATGCTGATGAGAGAGAAACAGAAGGAAGCTTTTGATCTCCACTCTCTTAGATGTTTAGCTTAAATGTAGACACATACATGATGACACCTATATTTAGCTTTCCTAATTTCAAATGGAATCCGTTCTCTAAATTCAGATGAAATGGGCTGCATCAGTTATATATAAAACGCAATTTTTTAGAGTGTGGATTTATGCTACCAATTCACAGCATGTTTAATGAAAAACCTGAATATTCTTCCAGAAATTGTTCAGTATCTCTGAGTTGCATTGTAAAGAAACTATTTCATGTGCTTCTTCTTAGGAAGCATTTGTTAATATCAGTTATCAGCTTTACATTTTGTGTTCTGTCACTCAATACCAGGATTCAAATTAAAATATGTCTCTTTTGCACTCAAAATTTAGTTACTGAGTGTTGTATCCTTACTGCATTTCTGTTAGGTCATTTAAAAAGCAAGTTATTTCTTTTTCTGTGATGTAAATATTACTGTCTGGTTTCCATCTCTATTATTGTCTGACTGTATGTAAATTTGTTTGTATAAAACCACTTGCTGCAACTATTTGTATGAAGCTAAATGCCACAAAGTCTCTGTTGGGTTTTTTTCAGTACATCATAAGAAAGATGAAACATAAATTATGCAGACTTGCAGTTGCACCACATGGTCGTACAAGTATCCTAACAGTCACACACTGGGAAATTTGAGGAGAAGCACCCTCACTTGCCTTTCTCCTGAGAATACACTTGTATGTTTTGGATACTTGTCACTTGCTTTGTAAGCAAATACCTGGTTGCTTAATTGAGTAAATGGGATTTCATAGATATCTAAATGAACAATTATGTTTTCAGCGCATAACTTATCTCGAGTCAGAAGAAATATAAGTAAACTTTTGTAAGGGTAATTCTCTTGCTCTTAACATATAGATTTCACCCTTTAAATTGTACAGTATCCTACATAATCATGTATAAATATTGAATATTAATCTCAGTTAAATTTTCTTCACAGAGGAAAAATAAGATTCTTTCCTGATGAAAGATTTAGAGCTTTACAGGCTAAAATAATTTTTCTTTGTTGATTAAATTAATTTATTGTCCAATAATCCTCAGGACTAGGGGGGCTTGAAACTCTTAAAACAGATATTCTCAAACCAGACCAAACAGTATTCCACTCAGAAATCCCAGTGGCCATACAACAGCTGACTTGCTGGACTTTGAGCCAAAGCAGACCTGATGATTGGACATATATTTAGTATGAAATTTTCTTTCAGCAAATTTTGAATCATTTGGGGCCTCTAAATGAACATCAGGAAACCTAACTGAGAGCCAATTTAATTTACTCTGAAAGAAACAGAAGTTGCAGCATGGACATGGGCCACTCTTCCACAGGGTGCAGTCCTTCGGGCACAGCCCGCTCCAACGAGGGTCCCCCACAGGGTCACAAGTCCTACCAGGAAACCTGCTCCAGCATGGGCTTCTCTCTCCATGGGTCTGCAGGTCCCTGCCAGCACCCACCTGCTCTGGTGTGGGTCTCTTCCAGAGGCTGTAGGGGGATCTCTGTATCCCCACGGACCTCCACGAGCTGCAGGGACACAGCTGCTTCACCACGGTCTGTACCACGGGCTGCAGGGGAATCTCAGCTCTGGCGCCTGGAGCACCTCCTGCCCCTCCTTCTGCACTGACCTCGGTGTCTGCAGAGCTGACACATGTGCTCACCCTGCTCTTCTCAGGCCACAGTTACATCTGCCTGTTTTTTTCCTTCTCAGTTATGTTGTCACAGAAGCATTACTATCATTCCTGATTGGCTCCACCTTGACCAGCAGCATGTCTGTCCTGGAGCCCGCTGGCATTGGCTCTGTGAGACATGGGGGAAGCAGGAGCTGCTTCTCACAGAAGCCACCCCTGTAGCAGCCCCACTATGAAAACGGGGCCACCCAAACCCAACACAGTCACACGAAAAGGAGTAATTTGGTCCTACAATCAAAACACAGCATCAGCATCGTTTTCACCTCCACAAAGCTCATTCAAACAGTCTGTGTATAGCATTAGAGTTTTGTATATCTTATGAGAAATTCTAATTTTTTTTTTTTTGAATGTAGGCAAAATATTGACACAGCCAAAATACAATGGTCACAAAACCAGAAGGGTGATTGCAAAACTATAAAAGTCGGTATGAAGGCAAACACTAGGATTCTACTTCATGAGAGCAGTTGAAAATTTTAACTCTGTGGATATTCTACCTCTTTTTGGATGTGCAGCTTGTGTAGCAATGCCTCTGGGAAGTATACTTGATATCCAGTAGTCAAAAGTGTGCTCTGTGTCCCTTAGTACCTACCAGATACACAATACTGAAGCTTTTTTCCAAATGGAAGTGTATGAAAAATTTCATAACCCTGAACATTATTTTTTATACCCAGAAAACAAACACAGTAGCAGAAAATAATTATCACAGTTGCCCACTCAGTGTGCCTCACCCCTCTTCTAGAGAGAGATTGGTAGGGAATAAGAAAGTGACCCAGTTACAAGACTATTTCATCATTGACCTTTTCTCTAAGACTACAAATAAGCTTGCAAGGTAGAAAGAGCTATAGGTAGAGATTATTGATGGCCTGTGATTCTGGGTAAATACCACATTTTAACAAAACTGAAAACAGTTATCAACTACGTCCTGCCACAAAGGACATCCTTTTGTACATTTTTCTTCCTGAAAAGACAGCAATTAAGATGCTTTCAGATGTTAATATCTCATAATAATCACCTTCTTAAATTAAGGGGGTTTTAAGGTCCCTGTATGTTTCTATACCTTCACCAAGTGATTAATGATGCTAAATTATTAACCTGAGTTTTAATGCAGGCCAAGCACTCAATTCACTAGTATAAAAATGTCAATCAAATCTTGTTTCAAGTATACGAAAGAAAGAATAAAGAAGCTAAAAAATACCAGCTTCCCTTTTTTTGTGCTTTTCATGTAACCACGAATGTCTTTTTCAGGTTTTCCAAGGATGTGGCCAACCAAAACCAGCACCTGCCCTGAGATCTTCCCGTTCTGCCCCTGAAAGTTTCAATACTCGGTTTAGACCATATAACCCAGAGGAGCGACCTACAACTGCTGCTGGAACAAGTTTGGATAGGCTGGTAAGGCAAAATACATTCCATTTTCAAATTAGTACAAAAGGCTTGGCTATATACTAGAAGGTGGTAATCTCCTGATTTAATAATTTTATAATCACTCTTTATAGTTTCTTTGCCAGCTGTTCCAGCATTCAGTAAAGCTTTTTTCTCCATTGGAAGTGGTATAGAATTTCAGTGTAGGAGAGCACTATGACTCAGTTTTTATGTATTAGAATTGTCAGAAAAGAATAAACTCTTTCCTAGAGACCAAAAGCCACATAAGCCTTTGCAGGTACTTAGTAGTATAAATTGTCTTTCAGAAGTGGTCTACAACAATTTTTTATTTAAATTTTTAAAAAGGTTATGTATTAAGGCCATT
Organism: Platysteira castanea; assembly: GCA_013397175.1. Lineage (NCBI taxonomy): Eukaryota > Metazoa > Chordata > Aves > Passeriformes > Platysteira > Platysteira castanea. The sequence continues at coordinate 1,006,952 of VYXC01005418.1, forward strand.
TTTATCACCTAGTTCTTTAACTGAAACCTTTGCAAAGGCGCATCAATTTGTGTCACTTCTTTACTTAATTATAAAATTACCACTGCTTTATTTCCATCCATCTCAACAATTGACTTTAATCAGCTAAAACTTCAGTGATCGTTAATCTTGCTTTACTTATTCAATCATTTTGAAAAAAAGTACTTTACCATAAGGTTATTTTCTTTGCTACCAATCATTGGATTCACATTTCAGACTTCAATGTTCCTGCTATTTATACATCTATAGATTTATAGAGGGCTAATTACTACAGCTGTTAGTACCATCCCAGCAAGCATCTGTAGGTGAAACCAATGAGAAAACTGAAGAGCTTCTGATTTTAAGAAGGCTTTATCACATGCCCTCAGCTTATTGCTGCACACTTGCAGAGCACTGGTCTGTCTTGTCAAAGTGTACGAATGCAGATGAGGACCTGAGTATCTTCTTCACACCATCATTCAAAAAATTCATGTGATAGTCACAGTAGTTTTTCACAGTGCCAAGTCTTTCCAATCACTTCTGTCCATGCTGTACTCTATCTACACTATTCTGTCAATTTTTATGGTGACTCAGTAGGAAAATAACATGCCATTTCTAGTCAAGGCATGGGATTACCTTGCAGCAAAAAGCAGCATTTGTTAGTTCTCTGCTCTTCTGGAAACAGTGTAGCCTGGTTATCCTAAAAGGAGAAGCAGAGATGCTTACCTCCATTGTAGACTCAGGTGTTTCAACCACAGCACATTCATAGTGCAATGTAACATCTCAGGCTAAAAATCTGACTAGCAGTACTCACTCTACATTTCACGGGATCTTAATTTTACCCTTTCACTTTAGATACAGAAGACCAGTCCTTCTGCATTGTTCAGAGTAGAGGCCTGGATCTTAATCTAGAATTGGCCAAGGTGAAGTGAAAAGTCATCAAAGTCTTTAGGTTTCAATCATGCTTTGTCAAATCTAAAGGTTGCAAACAGCTGAAATGGGAGGAAGAGCATAAAAAGGAAGGGGCTGATAGCACAGCTCAGCTTGGATTACTCTGATGATGTAAGAACAGTTCAAGTGTTTTTGTAACGGAGAGGGGAGGTTTAAGATACATTACATACTGACATAAGAAGAATACTTCTAAACACATTAATATCCTTTTAAAAATACTAAATTGCAAAATACTGAGCAGCATCGTGAATAAATCAGAGTTGTGTCCTATGCTGGCAGCCTTTAAAGGCTGTAACTAATGAAAGTTGCCAATGCAGATAATTCTTTATAACTTCTAGACTTTGAAAGAGGATGTTATCTCCATATGATTTAACTAATTTTGCTCATGCATTATTTCAGGAAAAAAGCAAGGATTTCGTATTGCCGCTGTTAATTCCTAATCAAATTCCTATTTCCTGTTCTTGCTGATCGTATTTAAAATAATAACTATTTATGGTCTGTTAGTGATGAGTGTTGGTATCAAATCTTCAAATGGCAGTGATGAATGTGTTGTCTCCTTCTGGGCTGGGACCAACCATCTCTCAATTCAGAGATGGCTGCTGATCTCAGCGGAGCTAGGAAAGGCAGTTTATGTGGATTAGAGCAGACGGCCTTATTTCAGAGCTGTAATCCCTTAGCAGCTCTTGGGAAAGGTCACTGCCTGCATCTCACACCATCTTGGGTAATTTTATCCAGAAGGATATCAATGCTACACTCCTGCCTCACAGAAACACCATTTAACCTGTGTTAGAACCTCAGCTTTTCATGTGCTGAATCATTCCCTGAATGACGTATCTCTCTTCATTAACTACAGCCAGAGCTTGGAGGACCAGCTTCATTTAGATACTCCTAACCTTTGCATTGCTAACAGGATGTAAGGAGAACCCCATGCACAGCAGTTTCCTTGTCTACACACTGATCATTTTCTATTGCATATTTAATATAAATACACTGCAATATTAGTATTTTGTTGGTATTTTCAAACACTTAAAGACCATTTTGATTATTATAGATATAGGAAACAAGTCTTTTTTTGTGATTCAGAAGACTGTTCAGTATTATATTAATGCTTTTAAAAGTCCATTCTGGAGTTTGTACTCATAAAACAGTCAGACCACTTGACTTTAAACTGCCAACACAAAGTCCAAACATATAGTTACAAAAACCTCAAAAGAAGTGACAAACCATTAGGCTTTTATCTGTCTTTGACAGCAGAAGAAACCAAGTTTAGAAAATGTTTCCTCTGCATCTCAGTGTTATACAAACATGCAGCAAATATGAACCGAATTCTGTTTTAGTCCTGCTCATATCCCCACTTATAAGCTTAATTCAGTTGGGCATATTTTATCAGGTGTGTTGCACAAAGCATCACTCATAAGAAGCCTACACTGAAATCACCAGGTACTGGACCCATCTGAGAAGGTGCTCCTTCATCCTTGCCTGCACTTGTGTGATTAATCCAGCTATTCCATTTCAAAAGGAGAGAAACTGATTTCTCTGTGTTGTTGTCATAGCTGTAACAAGTAAGGCTTAACAAATAAGAAATAGATCAAAATAAATTATACAAAATGTGGGGAAAAGTTAAATATCCCCGAAAACCTGTGGTATATGTGATTATAAAGCAACTGATGTATTTAGGAAGTTATGTAGCGCTTGAGAGACTTGTCTAAGCACGGATGAAAAGCATCATCTGAGACATCCTAGGGTATCTGAAATATAGAACCAGCAGAGGATTAAGGGAGACCAGTACACTTCTGGAGCAGCAGAGGGGAGCTGGCTTGAATACACTACAGAAACTCAAGCAATTCAAGATACTTATGCTTAGAAAATTCAATCACATCTTCACAGCACTGGGCCTAAAAGTCAGGCTCTTTCTGAAGGCAATGGAGAGAGACACACATCTTTTGAGAGTGATTCACCCCATCTGTCACAGACACCTCTCAAAGACTGGGAAATAAAAGACTCAGTTGGAATATCCACATGTAGATAGACAAGACTGAAATGCCTTGGAGTATGTAAGTCATCTAACTGAGCTGGAAGATAGAACAGTAATTTGAGATGCTTATGCTCCCCTGGACTGGCAGCTGAAGTCTGGATAATGTTCACTATGAGGCATCCCAGTGGGAGAACAGAGCTGAGCCCCAGCTGTTCTCTGCAGGTTGCACTATGTGAAATTTGGCTACATAAATGTAGTCGCCTAATGTTCTTTGAGGTGCCTGCGGTCATCAAGATGTCCAAAGGTGAAAGCAAGGTCACAGGAGACCTGGCTGGAAGTAAGATGGAATATCTCAGAGCTGCTAAATTCACTTGCTCTGCCTACATTTAGATATCTGTATTCCACCTTATACTGACTGTAACAGAAGCAAAAATGAGGACTTTTCTGACTCAGTATAGAACTCCATAGTGCAGATACCTAGAACCAGGTATCTTGATTTGAATCCAGATGACTGTAGTTTTGTTCTGTAACAGAGAGAAATAAAGGCCTTCATTCAGTTGTCTAAGCATGGGTTTAGGCAACTGAATTGAGATCAAATATTTCTAAAGTACAATTCATCTCATTGTACTCATTGAACAGCTCAGAGAAATCTTTCCTTATCTCTCTACTATGAAGCGCCAAAAAGTGACCATCTTAGTCCAGGCATCTAGCAAGTACACCCGAAGAGCAGTAAATGTAAAAACTGTCAAAAGTTAAATAATGTTAACCACTGAGCTCACCCTGCTTCTGTAGAGCATGATCTAAATTTTCTCATTTAAAATCAACTGCTTATAAAGACTCGTTATCTTCTCTGTGGTTGCCTGTTTGGTATAACCTGTGGTTTATTTTGTTTTGTTTTGTTCTGTTTTTCTGTTCCCTGAATCTGTTTCCCTCTTGCTTCCCAGAGGACTATCTGGAGGACAATGCAACACGGTGTAAGCTTTGGTATTCTTATTCTTCACTTCATTCCCATTTGTCTTTGTACAATGCTGGACAAAACACTTGCTTAAGTTTCATCTTCACCATCTTTACTTTGTATGTGTGTCTTGTAGGCTAAAACACTAGCAGTTCTTTCTGTAATTTTGCATTCTGACTAATTTCATTTTGCCAAGTGCCCAGAGCTGCTGTTGCCTTCCAGTATTTTTCTTTCACCTCAAGGATGATGGATGCCTCATCCCCAGAAAGGAGCTATGCATTCCTCCAATGAACTAAAAACTGGCATAAGCGTCCCCATGGTCTCAAACCCCACAAGGGCATGTACAGCAATGCAGACACTACAGTAGCATTCAGCTCTGAGTCCTGTGCCTGGAGCAATGGAAATGAGCTCCCAGGCCTTCCTGGGCTCTCTCCCTAAAACTGCCCGTCTTGCTGTCGAATCTCCTTATGCTTTACAGCTTCGTAAGTTTTTGTGGCTGTTAGAGGCCCCTGGTTCCAGACAGAAAACCCTCCTCAGCAGAGTTCATTCAGCCCAAGGGGAAGGCAGGAACACTGCACAGATTTGCATTTAGCATGGACTTAACAGTCCAGCTTCTTAGCAGGACTAATTAGTCTACAGAGAGCACCATGCTGATACAGCCATGCTGCCTCCTGCGTTTGAGCTGCCCCAAGTACCTCTGTATCCACCACGTCACTGTACAGCAGTGCTGTCTTAATTCAGCTGGAATTTCTCCCGAGAGCATACTGCAGCCTGACCTGGCTGGACGTGTATAAAATAATTCCACATTTTCTCTCAGAAGGACATGGAAGTTTTCTTGATTTTTCACCAGGGAGCTGATGCACTATTAAACATATAATACATAGTGCACATGCATGCTATGGAGACAGGCAACTGAGAATTTGGCCATGGCACTCATGGGTGATTCGCATTCAAGTACAGCACAGTGGCTGCATAGATTAGAGGATGAGCATGCACCCACTCTGAGAAAGAACACCTTTCCTGCTCTTTACCCTGGGGAGGGGAATATACTGTGTCACACTTTGTAGGAAAATGTTCTTTTAGAGTCTCTTCTGATTTCCTTAAAGTAAAAGTAGATAAAGTCTCAATTTTCATGAGGAAAATACCCTGAACTACCCTTTTTAGGAATAAATTGGGATGTACTTTGAGTCTCTTTTAAATTTTTTTATTCCACTATGGTTTTTGTTACAGTGAAAAAATGCAATGGTAACCTAACAAATCTGTTGTGAACAACTTCTTCCCAGTGCTCCAAAACTACATAAAATAGAAAATGTGACTTCAAAAAATATCATCTGCTTTGCATTTTAACTATAAAAGACTAAAAGTAACAGGGCAGTATTCAGACATTGATCTGAATTGCCTAGGGAATCCTCTAAGGCACTCCTGAAAGTGAAGTTTTCGTTTCAGTTTTGTTAGAATCCATTTAGTCCAACATCTAGAACTGTTAAATATATGCCATGATAGCACAATTTTACTGGGATAGGATGTTTATCCTCAACATTTTTTTCCTTGAGACCCTAGAATAAAATCCAGCAGTTCGAAATCTTAGAGAGTTTAAAGTTCTGACAATAATTTTCCAAATATCTTCATGCTGAAACCATAGGATAAGATACAAACAAGGAGCCTATAAAATACATGATAACTCAGGAGTTTTGGGTCATGCTCTTAAAGGCTGAAGATGACAGACTTGCACAAGTGTTTTAGAAGCCCACTGGCTTCCCACAGGTTACTCCCCCAAAACCCTTAGATGCTGTGCTGTTGGATTTGATGACCCTGTGTGATGTTAATCAGCAGATGATTCCTGTAAAACATAAAATGTACAACTCCTCCAGTTTTACATTTTGCATGTTTAGATAGAGTCCTGTTTCTTATTAGCTGTTTGGACACAATATGCACAATAAATAAATATATTTTACAACATTTGTTGGGGGTCATTTGGTGTGAGATTTGGGGTTTGATTGGTTCTCCAAAAATAAGTGTGTGCTTAGTATCAAGTTTTGTTTAGTCTCAGTTTCTGTCTCACAGCAATATCTAAGTTTAAGTCTGTGCAATCACTTTTTTCCTCATGGTTAATACCAGTTCCAGGTGGCAAAGGTTGATGAATGATGGTGGCTGTCAGAACCCTCCTGGGAGACCTGACAGAGTCCTGTTTTTAAAAATGGTGGTATTATTCCATCCCCCAGGTGAATGGTTGTGCGTGCTGCTGTATCTGATGCATTGCGTTCCTAACATGCATGAGGTGGTTACTAAGACAGAGCTTTGTTACAGTGGTTGCCTCTGTCTTCATGTGGAATGGGTTCACCTGCTGTTCAGACCCTGACTGCATGGGCAAGGAAAGACCATCTCCCAAGAGTAACAGGAACCACAGACCTCTACCTTCATTAGCTGTCAAAGAAAACACGCAAATCTCGATCGCCACGCAGTTTCTGCCTTGCCTGAGGAGTAATGTCTCATGGAACGTGACATCTGCATGATCATCTTTTAAAATGAACTCTTTAGTACTAGTTGCACTTCCTTTACCTGGTGGGTGTGGACGCCCACTGAGAGTAATCATCTCATTTCCAGGAAAGTCTTAGGGGTGTGAATGGTATTATGGATCACTGTTAGAGAGATGGGGAATACAAACTCTGTAGATAGAATCCAGTCCTGATCACCGGACTTTCTGCAATCAGTAAGATGAAGAAATGGCACAGTCATGGGTCTTCACTCGGTGTCCATTGAAAAATTTTGTGATTGCTGAACTTGTCTCTAGGGTAAAGAAAAGCAAGATACTAAGGCTAAAGTTTGCACATCTGTGCCCTGTAAAACCAGATAAACATGAAGGGATTTATTTGTCCTAGCTTTTCATGTTTCTAGTGCTGCAATCAAAGTCTGAGCTATCGGTTCATTCCTTTACTGATGGAGATAGCAGCTCCAGACCTTGCTTAAGATACTAATTTAGGGAAGACAAGAATCTGAATTACGCCCTTCTCCCCACTCAGGGTGAATAGAATCTGGATGATTAACTCAGAGATCCAATTTGTAGATGTCTAAATGTAACCATATTTCTTGGCCTTGGAGCTAGGCTCTATGAATCATACATGCACAAAGGAGATTTTGGTCTAAAAAAGATATTGATAGATAGTTCTTATCATACTGCTAATCAAACTCATTGTCATGGTATCATCAGGTACCTAGAAGGGTAGCTAGACTCAAACAATAATTGTTAATTTGAAGGCAGCACAACTTCTATTAAATGGCAATTTCACCTTGTAAATCTGGATTGAAATCTACTTCCTTCCATTTGATGTTTTAGCTTCTGCTCAATAAAGACTAGGGTTTTTTCCAATATGCAGAAAGTTTATATTACCAGCCTCTGGAAGATTAATCTAGGCAAGAAATACATTCACACTGCTCTTTCAGCTGGAAGATAGATCACACTTCATTTCACGTGTCTGTGCATGAATCTGTGCAGAAGGAAAAGTCAATCCTTAATGTTCTTGTTCATGATAAAGAAAGATGGTGACTATATATACATCTTCTGCTTTTAGTGTTTTGATATCATATTAGAAAAAAAATACAGTTTAAAAATTAGTGGCAGGGCTTGTGTCCCCACTTGCAGTGCATAAACCATGCTCATTTAGATGCTTCCAAGTAATATGACAGTAACAGCGAGGACTGCCTGCCTGCCTGCCTGCCTGGAAGGTGTTACACTGTGATGAATTCTTGCATTGTTAAGATGAGTGCAGCCAACAAGTTGTAAGTTCTCATAAAAAATGGATTTGTGATAGATCATCTGTTCATCTACCACTAGAGAATTAGAGGGACCTTTTTTGTGCGAGTGACTGAAGAATATTAAATATCTTTCCACAACGAAGTTAGTTGTGTACCAGTATGGATGCCAAGACAGAAATTAAAACTTTGGTAATTTCTAAATTAGTTGCAAGTAGTGAATCTCACTCTGCAAAGAAAAACATGTTTTATGCTTTACTGGCAATTAGTTTTCTCCAGCCTTTGCAGATTCTTTTATTTTGTTAGACTGCAGCCCATGGATATATCATGAACTCGTAACAGGAGCCTGCAGTGCTGGACTCCACTTAGAAAAAGCAGTAGGTTACAGCAGACTGAAACTGATTTCCCAAACTGAGCATCTCATGTTTTTCTTTGATTGTAATAGACAGAAAATGGCATTTTATGGACTTTTATGTGTATTACTAGTGGCTAAAGAGGAGGTAAAATACAAGCAATAAAAAGGTTTATCGGCATTACAAATGGTGACCCTTTTGTGAACCTTCTTTAGTCAAAACTGAGTATTTTACATTAGGAAAGATTTCCTGTCTTTTTTTTTCTGCTCTTATGCCCCATCCTTGAATCATATCAATGTGTCAGTCTAGGTTGTTGGGATAGCAATACAGTATGCTTCTATAAATGCAGAGCTGCATGTAAACAGTAAATCTTGAGTGGCTAGTTACAGATGTTCTTTAATGGGAAAGCCAAGATGATTAATAACAGTGGGGAAGGGAAAAGCATGGATTCATCACATCAAAATGTATCTGTCATTAACAGAGGACGAGCCTAAGATTGTGCATCTGTGAGCAAACCCAACAGCATTTTCTGGATCCTAGGTCTGGGTGTAGACCCTAGCAACCTCGCAGGTCCACATTAGGGCAAAATTAGTAGCTCACGTATTACCAATTCAGATGCTTAGTCAACATGGATAATAGGAGAACACCTGCAAGACACTTCAACAGATCCCACTCTGGACACCGGCGAGTACTGAGGTGCGTGGTAATAGCAAGCTCCACCTACAGGATTAGGGTTGAGCAGCATGGACTCCTTGCACAGCTGGTTAAGAAAACAGGCCTTTTCAGAGGGTAATTCCCAGTCTAATGTAGATATCTGCCAGAGACTACATTATTAGCTCTGTGGAAGTTACAGTGTTTCTCTGTCAACTATGAAGAACTTTAGGTTTGACAAGGTACTTAGGTTACTAGAGCTGAGTTATCTGACTCCTCCTGAGAAGTCAATACCTGACTTCTCCACAAACAGGCCTAGCAAAGTGAAAGTGACTGAGACTTATTTAGAATTAAGGACTCAGATGTACTCAACTGGGGACTGAGTAGAAGCTCACAATTTCACTATGGTCCAGTGGCTTTGTGGTCTGGTGGCAGCAGTCATAAATTACCATCGTGTACATGTCTTCGTTGGTTTTCTTGGGTCTCGCTGCTTCTGTACTGAATGTATGTCATGTAAATGTTATTTCTGACACAAAAGAAATGGAATTCACTGTGTCTGGTTCAGTGTCTAATACAGGTTCTCTGTGGAGCTGGGTTTGTTAATCCTTCATGGTAGCAGTGGAGAGCTAGTCAAGGGGGTCAGTAACAGACAGAAATCATTTTCTGAAACACAAGTGTTATGATAAGTGACAAGCCCTGAACTATCTAGGCATCTGCAAAGAGCTAATTGATGTGATAGAGGCCTTACAGAAGTTCTCCCATCTTCTGGATGCTCTAGAAGACTCCAACATGGCATTAAATTCTTTCATTCCTATATTGAATGAGAGATCTGGGAGCTACTCACAAGATCTTAAATCAGACCAAAATGAGACAGCTGGCAACTTGACTAACTCTCTAGATGCCACTGACTAAGAGGTCACAGGCTTTCCAGAGAGACTTCACTTGAGGGTCTCAGGTATGGTGCAGGATCTATTTGACACCTGTTCTGGCATGTGGAAGAGAGGGAAGGTTTCCAAAGGCAGTGGATATCTGTCTGCATGCAACTGAACCTCACTCCAGGTCTCCACTGTCTATGGTGGGTTCTTAGGCACCCAGCTGACATGTCAACACTCACACTGAGAGCTTTTAAATTCAGGCAAGACAAGGCACTGCCAGATCCTGATGGACAGCTGACATTACTATTCATTTGTATGGGTGCAAACCACACTGCTGATACACAACTGGCTCCTGACAGTCCCTAGGATAATTGCCTTTGCTTTAAAGTGCTGAGAATTTTCCTTTTCTGTTATATATTTGGACAGCATAAATACCATATAGGAACCCAAATGAAAACAGACCAGAATGAAAGTTGTTTTTCTCCTGAAACATTCAAGGCCATAAAAATATCCAGTACATAATAATAACAACTGTGTTACCTAAGTAACTGCTAGAGCAAGTAAAGTAAAAAGCTAATTGCTTAAAGTGCATTGTGTTTTTAATATAACATACCTACAGTGCTCCTATATTAAAGTGTGATATATTTGGAGAAATTACAGGAATTTGAGAAATGTGTTTCTTCTGCTGAAAAAAGCATCAGTCATTTAGAGGAAAAAAAATCACTGCATAATAAATGAACCAATAAATGAATGTGAGAAACTTCCTTTTCTGTGATCTCACAATGAATGTTAATGACTTAAATATCAGAGAATTTAAAATACCGGGGAACATTTATAATATTAGAAATAATTTGTAAATAAAAATCGTTTCAACTCTTATTCCATCATTCAGAGGAATTCTGGTTGACCAAATGGAGGTATCTAACCCTAGAGCCAGCCAGATAGTGTATCCTTTGGTGTCAGTTGAGGGAAATAGGCACTTTCAGGGCACAGTTGATCTGAGCTACTTTAAAAATCTTTGTTGGATTAAGTAGCCCTTGCACTCTTCAGTTCCTGCTTCTCACCATTGTCTGCAGAAGAAGAGTTTGAAGCTCAGACAGGAACGCTGACATCATGTGAGATGAATTTCATTCACAGATTCTTCTTCATGGAGCCCGTGGTCTGGATAGACTGTGAAATTACTATCATACACCTTTGATGGTATTTCTGCTTGCTTTGGTTTGGCAACAGCAGGTCACACTGTGCTTGGCAGTGAACACATATTAAAACTATGTTCCTGTCTTGAGCACTTTAGTGAGCTCTGTCTTTCAGACCTTTTCTTTGGAAGTAGAAGATGCAGGATTCCCAGACATTGCTCATTGCCTCTGTATGTTTTTCTAACCATTCATTTGCACTATGGGAATGAAGTGATCCAGAAAAACAAATCAGCTGTTCCTGTAAAGCGTGATACTCATAATACCTGAGTTAACAAAATCTGAATTATAACCTGTTTGCCTCACAAGAGAAAGAGGAGAAAGTTGACATAGTCTTCCCCTTGTCACTTATGCTCAGGCAATTACACCTCCAAGTGCAGAACAGTAGAGATGGAATACTATCCAGGGTGCAAGACTCCCAGAGACTGGGAATATCCTCCTCTTTGTCAGGTACAGAGCACTTTCACATGTAGTGATGGGGCTGGAAAACCATGACTGTTTTTATCTGCAACCCACATCTCCCAGATTATAATGCTTATGTAGTTGGGGAAAAAAAGAGGACAGTTCCTGTCTTAATCCCATCCCGATTCTTATTCCCAGTCCAATTTAAATTCTCCTAGATAAAGGCCTTCCTTGTTAGATGGAAAATGGATAACTCAGCTCTTTTCTGCATGCAGAGAGAGGCCTAGATTCATCATACTTTTATCAAGTCACCCCTTGCTTGATAAAAATCAATGTGGCAAAACCGGGTCCCATAAAAATCTCTTTTATCATGAAATCAGCCGGATGTAGACATATGTAGAAAGATGGATTGGAGAAGAAGTACTGCCTGTAAAATGTGCAGCTCACTTGGGAATGTGACTAGCTGAAAATTGACTTGGTAATGTTCTGGGACAAAACCCCTGGAATTCTCAAGCTAGTTGTGGAAGTACTTTTAAGAAATCCTATTTTCCACAGGTTGTAATGTTGATTTATTTTTGTGCTAAAATGTGAAATAATATGGCTGGCAAACACGCTTTCAGAAATCTAGAAAATAGTTAGTGATATATAGGGACATATTCTTCAATGTCATTTGTTCCCTAATGTGTCCCCATGGCAAAGGCACCATAATCATTTCAAGGCCACTCATTCCCATTCTATAACACTCTCTCTGCTCTCAGCCATTCTTTTCATCAGAGAGAAAACAGAGATTAGAAGGGCATCATTGTAAAAAGGAAGATCTGAGCAAGATACTTCTGTGTCTTATAACCACCCAAAAATATAACTCTGGCCTCTTAGACCAGAGTGGCCAAGGCCAGACTCTCACTGCAGGATATGAGCCATACTCTAGAGGTACTCAGTGGATGCTAAGGACAGAAGCAAGCTGCTGAACTTTGCATCCAGAAAAGAGCCCACACACACTCTGGAAGCTGTCCAACAAATGCATGTGAAATTATCAAGCTTTCAGGAAGGGCTCAGATGCTGCATGGTGATCACACAGCTGAGTTTAGACACACAGCTAAATATTTTTTCCCCATTTGGAGCACTAGAGTGTCTGATGCTCAGAACCTCCAAATTTGTTTTGCACTTATCCAGGTAGCCATTCCCTAAATGAACTGGGAATATTCTGTCCTTTTCCACTATTAGTAGTGACAAATAACAGGACTAACATTAGCGTTCTCCTTAGGATTTATTGCACTTCTGAATGCAATGTTATCTGATTTTGAGACCTTACTCCTCTTGCTGTTGGCTTGCTGAAGTGTTTTCTAACAAAGAAAGTAATACTCACACTATAATCCAGACTAACGACTAATTTCCAGCAAGGACTCCAAGGCTCAGACTTCATTTGCACAATTCACCATTTAATTTTAATGGATTAAATTGCATAGTTGGGGGAAAAGAGCAATAATAAGAACATACCTCTGAATGCTCCATTCTTGCTGCACTGGTGGAAGTTGCCATAGTAACTTATCAGCATAAGTTAATCAAGCTTTTCCTGTTATCAGAAACCAAATGGAGCAACGACTCCAAACTATGGATCTTTAGGCAGCTATTAAATGTCAGGTTGATGTTCAGCTGGAGGTAGATAGGGCAAGGGTTGGTCAGATAGAAACTGTAGTCATAATATGTTGGTATAAAGGAATTACAGAGGAAAATGGGGTGGTGAGGCACAGTAAGAAGTATTTTAAAATTTTATTCATAATATCTAAATACTATTCTGGTTCAGAAAGTATGTTTATTTAAATAAGGTTCTAATATTCCATACAGTTTGCTCCATCCCTTATATGACTTCTATCATATTTACTTAGTCACAGTTATTTTTCTTCTCTACTAAGTCTTCCAGGAGTGAGTCCAGCAAAAGAAAATCAAATTTTCCTAGTTGTCTTTCATATGCCATCATTTATAACCTGAAGGAACCTACACTTACTTTCTTTTACAGTACCTGTCTGTGCCTGGGGGATGATTTGTGAAGGAGAAAAGCAATTTGATTTTCATGGGCCAATGTGAGGATCAAGACTTGTTTCATGGGGTATGACAAGAGAGAAAGGTGCTGCATTTTACACCAAAGGTGCACTGGAGAGAGGAGGGAGACGCTAGGGAGAAGCCTGTGTCCCCATGTGTGAACATGCAGGCAGAGAGGTTCAAGATGGCCAGGAATTTCAGTTCTGGGAATTGGCTGTATGCTTAGGTACAGGCTCAGGGAATATTAAAACTCTTGAGACCTTTGCTTGGAAACACAAAGTGTGTTCTTCTCTCCTCTTGTCTCCCAGCAGACAAAGAGGGCATGCAGTACATTTTTTACTTTTTCCATGTACATTTCATTTACCTGTGGGCTTCAGGTATGAAAGGCCAGTGACAGTAAGGGCAGCTCAAGAGGGTGCTTAGTGCCCTGCAGCTGCTGGTCTATGTCATAAGGGATGGCAGCACAAGCACTGCAGCCTGGTAAAGACATCCCGTGGTTTTAAGTGTGGAGCACGCTATGCTGGCTGCTACCAGGGCAGCAAGCTGTAACCCTGCACTCCAAATTCAGGGGAGGGAGGCCAAAATCATGAGCCTTGTGTATGCTTATCAATATAGAAGAAAAGCCAAGAGATGCCTTTCACCAACACAGTCACCATCTTTTAGCCTTTGGGGTGCATAGTACAAGACAGCCTGAGATAACTTCACTCTTTGTCGGAAGAGGTACTAGTCCTGAAAGGATCCACAGGCATCAGATGAATTTTAGTTTCAACAACTAATCAGAAAACACAAGGTTAGCCTGGCTTGGGAAGGTACTAAGCATCCATCTAGTTTCCATGAAGAGCACTCATCTGCACATTTTTCTTTTGATAGTTTGCCAGGTTTTCCTAAGTAGGAAAATAAATGAGATAAAGTTGCTAAAACCACCTTGAAAGGAACTGTAAACATCACAGAGATTTGGCTTGCATAGTACATTTCTTAAAGGGCTGGAAGCCATCTGTGGGATGATGTGAGGCAAGGTATATCTTCTAAAAATAACTGAACCCAGGAAGCATAAGAGCATAAAAAGAGGATGGGTAATCCAGTTCAGATAAAATAAAAAGTGATTGTACCTTTTCTCCCACACCTCATTGAATTAAACCATTCTGTACATTGAAAAAAACATGCTTTTTAAAATTTATTTTTATGGATACAATTCTTTTTATGGTTCCTGACAAGAAGGGCCTGTTAGCTAAGAATTGTACAAAGGTACAGCTTTGGCACTAAGAACTTGAGTCAGAAATCAATTCAGATCCCAACCACCCCAACCCTTGTCTGTCAAATCACACTTTCTTTGAAAAACAGGTAGGGGATATGAGTAAGGCAGACAATTCTTTTTTTGTTTCCTGTTTATCTGGATTTGATCAGGACTAGAAACAAATAAACAAATAAATGAAGTAAAGCAAGCTTCTGACTTAGTCTGCTGTCTGAGGCTGAAGCAGAATTGCAGCTGTATTTTACAGATTTCAAAGGTTCAGAAACATGAAGTACTCTGGTTTTAGGGTGGTTCTTTAAAGTACAGCTTTAAAAATTAATCATCACTGGGTATCTCCTTGCTTTGGTGCATAGCACTGCAGAAGCTGGAACACATCTGTAGGTCTGCATAGTCCAAGCAAGAGTCCCAGAGAATGTCACTCCCATTTAGAGACCAGTTGCAGGATTGGTCTGAGAGCAGTCCACTGATTGCTGTGTTACTTTGCACCTTTCTGGTTCTTCTCTATTTCTGCTGTTTGAATAAAAGCCTTCAGATTGTCTGCTTGCATATTGTAAGCCAATTCTTAAAGAAGTTGTATTCAGAATGGTAAAGTTCTCCTGGATTTTAATGATTTAATCTGTAGGCTCCTTCAGGGGATTTTTGGGGGGCTGGCGGTTTTTTTGGTAACTCTTTTGACACAGATTTGCTTCCCTCTTGAACCTATAGTGGAGTTCTAACCCTTTGCCTTTTCCATCACAGGATGAAGTCATGCATACAGTAGCTGAGTTATAAATTCAGCTTCACAAGCACTTGTACTGTAGAATAAAATAAGACAGGCAAAGCATCTGTAAGAAACAAAACTTGTTTAGATGTAAGTGGCTTTGATCAGCAAATGTGGTAAGGGCATGAGGAAAATAAATAGGTTTGTCTTAAAATAGGACATAGTTTAAAGCCATTCCCAGTGTGAAAGTATTCTCTTTGCACAGCTGAAACATAAATAATGTAAGATCGATGTTAGATGTTGGCTGGGCTATTCTGAAAACGAGACTATAGAAACTGTGCAAACCAACCAGCACCAATGAGTTTGCTTTGCTGTATGCCTCAAGACAGAGAAATTGAAAGAACATGTAAAACTAGGCATGAGCTGATGGAGAAATTAAACTACAAAATGACAGGAAGACAGGAAATAAAATGACCAGATAGGCAGGTTCAGCTGGTTGTTTGAATTAAAATGATTACATATGCAGCCTCAGGAAATAAAAGCTCCCATTCCATTCAGCACAGTTTATAAAGTTTTGCTCCAGTAATGAAAAATGGAAATAAGCCTCTCTAATGAATTATAGCAATTATCTCTCTGCTGGGGCAAGACAACTCTGAATCCAGTCATATTCCCCCAAGAAAAGAAGCACTGTGTGCTGTTATTCACCACACACCTCAAGAAATTCAATAACATTTTCTTGTTATTGTTTTTCTGAGGCACAAGGCTTCTCCGCTGCCAGCTCATGGTGCTTCTGGATTTCACACTGTGAGTAGTGAGTTTTTCACACTTCACTTGCTGGAGTATGTTTGCACGGGGAGCTCTCTGTGTACGGTGAGCAGGCTGACAGAGACTTAGGTTGATTTCTTACACAGTTGCATGGCCGTAACTTTTTCATGGATTGTTACTCTGGCCAAAACAAAATCCAAGGTGTTTTTCACTTACAGACCTTAGCAGATTTGTGCAAAAGGAAAACGGTGCAAATAATACTTAAAACAAAAACGTTTCTGTTCTGTGCCACTTGTCACGGAAGAAATGCAATGCTGGTATTTCCGTGTCAGTAGAACTTTAGATTTCCTAATTAGAATAAGTGATGTGTCAAGGTAAAAGGGCTAAGATTACTAAAAGTACTAAGATTAAATCCAACTCATTTTACCACTCATTTTCTCACACTCAAAACATTTATATTCAAACTGGCTCAAATACATTTTTGTTCAAAACCATTCTCTAAAAACTGGGGAATTTTCCCAGGATATTACCCCTCAGTTGAGCAAAAAAGTGAACTAGTACAGGTAAATAGCATTTATTGCAAGTCAGAAAGTCTGTTACCTCTTGGACATTTTTTCCAAAGAAAAAGCATATTTAATGTGTCCCCTCCTATAGAATTAAGTTGATGTCTACCTATATCAATAAAAACAGAAATATTTTTTCTGCAAGATCACTGTTGAGGGATTTATACAGGCTGTTCATGGGCAATGCATCACAGCTAGGCTGGAGCGTTATTTTTAGGAAAGATATTAGGTTACATCCAAGGCATTGGGAGCATCTGGGTTGTCTTTATCTGAATGTTTTCATGTGATAAAAGCATAGATATATTTGTATCATATAAGAACAACATATGTTCAAATAGCTGAGTTTTTCAGACTTGCATACTGAAAAGTTCACAGTTTAAACAGAGGTTTGAGCACCCAGGAAGGAAATATTTTAGCATCTCATGTCTGTACCTCTATTCAACTGAGAACAACCTCCGCAATTAACTGTTCAAAATGGACAGAGCCTGTTTTCTCCCTTACTTTTGACAGTGACAGATTTTTTGCATCATGAACAGCCCTAGCTATAAATCTCACTTAAGGCCAAAGCTGTGCATCATCTCATTGTCAGTGTTCAGCCACAACATGCTGCATTCGCAGGCTCCCAGCTCAGGTCTCAGAATTCGTAGTCATTCATAAAAACTGCATCAGGAGCTTTTGCCTCGACACACCAGGATGACCCTAGTTTCTGGAGGCAAGCGGGCATCATCCTTCAGGGTCAGTGTTCCCAAATGGTCGCTGGGGAAGCCTGTGGCCACCAGCTAATCAAGAGGCTTGTAACTGCCAGGGAGCAAAACACAACAAGCAGAAGATTTGCCTCAGGAATTTGCACAGCGCTTTGGACGGTGAAACGGAGAGAGGCGGGAAGAATAAGACTGGCTAATTTCCAGTACGTTTCCATGATACTTTATTGAAATGAAAATAGGCCTGAACAGTGTAAGAGAGGGGCAGAACCCTGAGGTTTCATCTGAGGAAAGCAGAGTCTTTCTGAGACAAGGTTTCATCCTGTGGCTGCTGTTTTATCCCTCTGGGTCCACTTGTTATTACTGTCCATGAGTAACCTATTGGCAAGTTGCCATCTCTTTCAGGTCTTTTTTTTTTCTCCTCTCCTTATGCAAAATCTTTAATGGTTTCTGATCCCTCCGGGAGATATCGCCTCTTTTTTCCCTCCCGTTTTGAACTTTACAAGTAAAAATGTGTTACAGGTCAGCTCTGTGCTCTGCAGTAACATGGCCTAAAAAGTCAGAAGCCAGCTCTGGGTGAGCTGATGTATCCCTGCCACTCACCATGCCACAGCATGGAAAGCTGCCAGCTCATGTCCTGGAGGCAATAAAGATATTTTAGCACCATTCTGCAGCTCTTGACTTGCCTCTCCACAGGACTAATTTGTTCAATTGACATGTCTCTGCCTTCCAGCCCCCAGGTCTATAATGAGCCTGGTTGGAGTGATCTCAAGGATTTCTGACTGCCATGATGTAGCTGTGCCCCTTGTCCATCCTCTTCCCCATTCATTCCTGTCCAAATAGTACAGGAGTTTCTGTGTCAATTCTTTCTCATTTATAGCTTTTGTCTCTCCAAGAGGAACATACTTCATGCTGTTGTCTGTTAGACAGCACTTCTGTACCCAAATATGTATTGTCCAGGGCCTGGTTTTGATGTGTCCAGCTTGATGTGTGAATTGCAAATTTACTTAGGTAACTTGCCCATAGTATGGACATCACCAAGAGGCTGGCTCTTTCCATAGTCTGAGGTGGGATCACAGGGTTCCTGACTTAGGAAGAGCCCTGTAGAAATGTAATGAGCTGAGAACATGGAATAATCATGGTGTTAAATCTCTTATCTTCCCAAGCTTGGTGGCCTCATGAAGACTAGTTTTGAGCATGGTGCCTGGCCTACAACAATTCCCAAACTGTGCCAGAAAATTGGTCTGGACAGGTGGCCCATGCCAAAACTGTTCCCATGACTGATCTCACTGTTTATCTGTAAGGACAATCAATCTCCAGTGTCTCCAGGAATGTTCCTGGCACTCTTAACTTACTGAGGAAAAAACTACCAGGCTAGGTCCCAGAATGTAGTAGTGGTACAGAGGTTTTTTTGATCCCTCATGATTCAGTGATGCTTTCTCTGCCCCTTTTCTTTTCCTTAAAAAAACAAAAACCAAACAAGGAAATAAAAAAAACTCAACAAAACAACCATCTGTAGATGAAGGCAGTGTCCGGAGATCTTAGTCCACAGATGCAGTAAAATGGGGAGAGGGTAGAAATGAACTCTCTAGTGTGGATAGTGTAGGATTCACTAGAAAATAAAATTGCAGAGGGATGGATATGTGGATATGTGGTGATTTTGAAAAATCAGATTTAGCTCAGTTATACAAAAGGACTGAAAAGAGTGCAGTAGGTCATCAGATAATGAGTGAGAAAAGTAAATGCACTGTGAGCTTGTGAAAGTATGAAAAAATTTTCTCCCAAAGTAAGGTAGACAACGAAGACCTTTGAATGACAAAATAAGAAATAAAATTAAATTGTTTCAGAAAAGATAGCTCAATTACTTAAATCAAAATAACACTGACATGGAAAAGAAACTAAAATTACAATATTTAAGCATATAAAATTAAACAGCTCAAAAGGGTTATTGACAGAGGCTGATTTGACATTAAAATATATACTAGAAATTACTGTACCACTAGAAATTACTTCAGAAAAAGAAGTACAGCAACAGTTTGACACCATTTCTTTTAAGCATAGAGCTGCTTGCATAGTCAGAATCCCTATATAGAACTTATAGTTCAAGAGCAGTCTTGTAGAAAATGCAAAAATCTTGTACAGCTCTCTACAAAAAAAAAAAAAACCCAAAACCTGAGAACAGTGCTGTGAAGGCAAGAGTTTGCAAATGACAACTCAGAACATCTCTGCCTGCTCTTGTTTTATACAAAGATCAGTCCTGTAATCTAGCTTAGTAATGCATCCCAGTTATTTTAAGAGACAAGGCACAGCATCCTGCTTTAAAATCTTCCTTTACAAAACATAGAGAAAACATATATTAAAAACATTAAGAATGGAAACAAGATTTTTCAAGATGTATAAGCACTTCCTGTAATTTCAAAAAGAAATATCTGGACTGACTAGCTGGCTTAATAAAAAATGTGAGACTATCTTACAAAGGAAAGGCTTAAGAGAACTGAGGAGGTAGCAGAAAGAGGCAAGGTAGAAATTTCCAGCTACTGTTGCAAAAAAGGTTATCCATCACACATGCAATCACGAGATGTAACTAAGGATTTCTGTCTTTGTCCGAATATGGAACTGTTGGATCTCCTTAGATCACTGAACAAAGAAAGGCTGGGTGTGATCAAGGGCTGGACCAAGGATTGCTCACACTGCTTACGTGGCTGATTCATTCCCTTCACAGTTTTAGCCCACACCAATAAATATCCTCCAAGACATGGACATAGCTTGAAGGATATCAGGAACCATTCCCCAAAACCAGCAGCTGGGGCACAAAGTCAAACTACCTTTGATCTCCCAATCCAGCATGCTATTCCAACTCCTTCTTATCATCTGCTATCCCAGTATTACCCTCAGCACACTTTGGCCACATACCTGGCACTCCTCAGGGTACGTAACACACAGGCCGTGGGAAACCCTGCACCAAACGCTGTGTAAAACAAGATACAAGGAGTTTCTGCCACTTGCAGCTGGGCCAAACTCTTGAGATCTTTTCTCAAAAGAGGCATATTCTCCCTCTGTCCTTTTCTGGTCATTTTTCATTTCTAGAAAAATCCAGGGCAATGAGGGAAAGTTCTTTTTCAAGAAGTTAAGACTATGTTCTGCCTGTCTGTAAAATCAACAAATCCAGGGCTGTTGATTCAGAAAAGAAAGAATATTCCTTCCAGCAGAATGGATAAAATTTGGAATAGATCTTGATAAAAGGTTCACTGCTAATATATTAGTACAGGAAACCCCAAAGCAACGTGCAATGCATTCTTGGCATAGCATTCAGCTTAGTAAGCAGTGAGGCCATGGTTATATTCCATGCTTACTCCATTTTTCAGGTAATAAATAGAGTACATTACAATAATCCAGTCTTGAGTTGACAAGGTAAGTTTTATTGAGGTGGAGAGGTTGTGTTTGCCTTTACAGACAAAAATGGATATATTATTTGGGGCTATTATTGCGAGCTGGGCATGCAGGAGATTCTTAAGGTCTTATATCACACCCAAATGGCCACCTCCCAGAGCACAGTCACACTTGTTCAGTGTCGGTGCTGATCTAATATTTGATCAGCATCTCACCTGAACTTTGCAGTTCACCCAAGCTGTCTCAGGTGATGTGTAACACATCTGCAGACAGCTAATCGTCTTCAGCAGGCTTGCTCATGGGGGTACTCCGTTAGATAGCTCATTGCACCAGCTGGAGCCAATGGGACAGATATGGAAAGCTTCATCAACATGCTGTGTGCAGGCACCAACTCCCCCAGTTCCATTTTGAGCTAGCTCAGTTGTTTCTTTATTGTGCCTGTAATGCAATTCATTCAGAGCAGGAAATAATCCCCAAGTTAGAAATAAAGTGCTTGACTTTCATGTTTCAAGGGAAGGCTGCTAATTAGCTAAAGATCTCACACCATTTTATTTATATAGAAAGCAAATTTGATTTTGAAACCACTGAGAAGCAATAACCACAGAACTTTATGATGTCACTATTAAAGAGATGTTTTTCA
Source organism: Platysteira castanea (assembly GCA_013397175.1). NCBI lineage: Eukaryota > Metazoa > Chordata > Aves > Passeriformes > Platysteira > Platysteira castanea. The sequence goes on from VYXC01005418.1 coordinate 1,028,105, forward strand.
GGCTTTATTTATGACCTAATTTTATACAAAGCGCCTGCAGTGTTATGGGCATATAGGAATACCAAGTGCAAGGAAATCAGAGGCCATTTGAAAAAGTCATTTACTTAGTGATCTCCATGGGCTGATTCCAGTAGGGGATTCAGGTACCTGTAAATTATGTCACAGAAACACCAAATTTTCAAGCAGCTGGATCTCAGTGATAAGTCAAAAAAAAAAAAAA
>VYXC01005418.1:1028348-1084308 GCA_013397175.1 Platysteira castanea
CAAAAGCCAAAGAAGCTTAGAAATATGATTTAAAATATGTGTGTTGAGTGAGTGGTGAAAGTGCATTGACAGGTGACCTGATCTGTCCAAAGGGCTCTTCTGTAGCACAGAACATCATGCTCAGTATATAAACTGGGGGGAGTTGGCTGGAAGGGGCTGATCACTGCTTGGGGATGAGCTGGGCATAGGTCAGTGGGTGGTGCACAGTTGTACTGTACATCACTTGTTTCTCTTGAATATTATTTCTCTCTTTCCTTTTCATTGTCATAATTTCTTAATTTATTATTATTATTATTATTCACATAGTAAAGTGTTCTTATCTCAAACCATGGGCTTTACTTTTTTCCAGTTTTCACTGCCATCCCACCAGGAGGAGGGCAGAGGGGGAGTGAGTGAGCAGCTGCATGGTACTTAGTTGCCAGCTGGGATTAAACCGTGGCAGTAGCCAAATTGCCTTCTGAGGGGAGAAATACACATTTGAGTCCACTGTTTCTGCTTGAAAAAAAATTCCACCCTGCCATAGGAACTGCACACCTCAGTATATAATGTATACTAACAACGGTTATAAAGCTATTAACAGTGGTTCAACCTCTGCCTTGCAGAGTGGGGTACATACCCACTGTGCCCACATTTCAAGCTGGCTAGGTTTAGGGGGCTCCACCTTCCACAGTGTAGATTTTAGGCTAGCCTTTGAGACACACCTGACTTTGCTGAGCTGTGTACTCCAACCAGTCCAGCTCTCACTCACCTTCTGAAGTGTGACACTTTGTAGTGCTACACTGGATCTCATCCAGATGCCTGTAAAAGCTCCTCTGTGGTGACTATGCCTCTTTTTAAGCAGGTGTTGAATTATTTCTTATTTTAGAAAAAGAGGGAGAGCCATTTTTTACATGGGCAAATTTTGATAGGACATGGGGGAAACAGTTTTAAATTAAAAGAGGAGAAATTTAGGTTGGATGTTAAGAAGAAATTCTTCACTGCAAGGATGATGACACACTGGGAGAGGTTGCCCAGAGAAGGTGTGGATGTCCCACTCCCGGATGTGTCCAAGGCCAGGTTGGATGGGGCTTTGGGCAACTTGGTCTACTGAAAGGTGTCCCTGCCCATGGCAGGAGGTTTGGAACTGGATGGTCTTTAGGGTCCCTTTCAACTCAAGCCACTCTGTGATTCTATGATTCTATGATTTCTGGATAGCTGTACTAAGTAGCAGAAGAGAGATTAGTATCTTGATGAAGATTACTCTCCCTTACACCCCAACTCCAGGCCCAGGACCCACTTTCCATTCAGCCATTAGCAGCAGAAGGGCTGTACATGCAAAACATACAGCTCTGCAGGGTGGATGCACCATATCTTACAGCTTATTTTGGCTATCAGTAGCATATATGTCACACAGACCCCATGGAGCCAGCTTTCCTCTGTGTAAAGTGTAAAACAGAGAACAGAGAACCTCTGGGAAGTGAAGTAAATTTCTCTCAGGTACAGCATACTCACAACCATGTGAAACCTTCTCCTGACTTTTAAGGGCTTTACTTTTGAAACCGTTTTGGTTATTTGGAACCTAAAAAGTAAACACTGCCTCCAGACACTTCTCTTCTGGGAAGGCTTAAAATCCCTCGTCCCAGGAGAGAGAAAAGTCATCCCCTCATCTCCACTCAGGGCAATGTTCAAAAGTTTTATTTATGTATACATCAGCTTAAATCTCAGCTTCAAGTGGTATGACCCAGCTGGAAAAGCTGCCAGCTCCCAGATGTTTTTTGTCTCCGGCTGTATACTTATCTCTCAGAAGACTACCCTGGGTCAGGGGATGGCAGTGATTATCCATATTTCTTTCCTACATCCAAAGCAATCATTTTAAAGCTGCACAGTCTTTCTCACAAGCCCTTGTCTGGGTCTTGTCTAGGTCATATATTACTACTCCCTGTGAAAACTGCAGAATCTTGCTAGATTGACTATAAAATGTCCTCAGGTTGCTGCAGATTTTTGATTTGTTGCACAGTACTAGATGAAAATCCCTTCAGCTAAATATGAATGAAGACTCGAGGTTTATATAGCAGCCTTGCAAGAAGAGAAGGTCATCATAACTCTGTCTTCTGAAAAGAAAATGAGGGCTAAAGAGTGTAATTAAGAATTTTTTCTGCAAGTAGAAAGTAAGCTCCGTACTCAAACAGTTTGGGGCAGTGATGGCAACCACTGACACTTATCACACATTTGCTGTTGACAGGTATTTGGGGTGGTCCCAGCAGTAATTTTTAAATTTTTTAAAATAAATTTGACACCAGCTGACAAAAAAGGTCCATTATTAGTGCTTTAGAAGAAAGGGAATGGACTGCAAATCTTTATCACTGTAAACCTGAGAGAGGCTCTGTGCTCTTCATTTTGAGGATTTGTCATCAGAACGAAGCGCAATGCTTGATGTTGTGAAAAACACCCAGCAATATGTGAAGATTCATCTCGCCGGTAAACATGCACAGGTGACTAGGGCAAAGTTACTGCTTCCCAGGCAGGCTGGCAGCATGTTTCAGGAGAGGCAGGAGGACTCCATTCCAGCTGAGGTCCAACCACCCCATGCAGAGAAAGGAGTGTATCTGGAGGCTTCTGCCTGAGCTGCTCCTCAGGACCCATGGCATCAAGGCTTCTGCATGAACACATGGGTTTCTCCTACCAGAGATTTTTTTTTCCCAGTTCTTTACCCCCTTCTTGTGCTAACACTCTTCTTACACAGGCAGACAATCTCAGATACATCATGGAAGAATAAATATTGCAGATTTGAGCTGGATTTATTTTTTATAGCTGCTGTCACCAGCTGTGTTTGCTGTACAATCTGCTGGCCACAACCACTGCCCTGCTGAGCAACCTCAGCCAACCAACTCCCCCACAGGGCTTCAGTTCTTTTAGGATGGAATCATTTGCAACAGGATTTTCGTATAAGCTTTGCAACAAAAGAGAAATTTCCCTTGCCCTTCTAAACAAAAATAAAATAGCAACAAACTGCAAATCCTTCTAACAGTGACAATCTCATCCTACTGATTAGTGCAGGATATGGCAGATATTAAAGTGCATTTGCTTTGGCCTGAAGGCCAGTGTTTCTAAATGCAAGGGCTGTGGCTCTCTTTCATCCCCTAAATACCTCAATTGTCACTAAAACACTAACGCCTTGTCTTGTCTAGTTAGAAGCCCACAGGCACACTAAGGCTGCTCAGAGAACTCTCTCCAATCTCTGCAAGAAATGCTGCCACTCATTCTCTTCACTCTTCCAAGGCCTCCAAGAAGTAGCTTACACAGACAGTAGAAAATTTACAACTTTTCATGTCTGTAAAGCACCTGGGTGGTAGAAATTTCCAGAAGACATTACCAATATACATGAAATTTATTTCATTCATATATGGAGTTAAAACATAAAGAATGAGTTAAATTTTTTTAATTTCTTTTCAAATTTGATTTCTAGAGTTACAAAAGACAAGATGGTGATTATTATAGTATTATTATTCCTGTGTCAAATAAGATTAAAGCACGGTATAACTCCAGGAGCGCATATAAACCCTGCACACTCCTTCCATACCATATTTTTTATCATCACCATGGCTTCATAGAGTCTTTAATGGTTATTCAGCTTTTTGGCACTGTAAATTTGTGTACCTGACCTCATTTTTCTCAGAATTCCTTCGGAATTTTGTCAGAAAAAATTGTCAAAGCATTTCTGAAATACACTTCTCATTCCTTGCATTTTCACTCCATAGTAAGTATGCTTGCATCCAGTTTTAGAAAGCAATATCAAGTAAAAGCTATTCCTTTAATTTTTGTATGGCCATTTCAGGTTTCCCACATGGAGAGTGTGGTCTTTCCTCTAAAAGGATATAATGGAGCTATATTCTTCTGATCTGGTCCTGGAACCCATTCCATCCTATTTCCTTCTCCACACAAACAGAGAGGGGGCTATTTTCCATTTCAGACACTGAGTGCATTGATTCACTGTTTGGGATTCTGATTGAGCACTAAGTAATTCTTTTGTTAGATTAGGAAATTTAGTTTGGAGCTCTTGTCCTCAAAGGTACACATTTTCAGATAGATATAAATGCTTTTGGTATTATTTGTGTAAACATCTGTGCTTGTATCAGCTGGTACTTGCAGCCCACCTGTATTTCCTAAGACTTGGAATTGGTTTAGTATTTAAAAGGGTCAATGTAAGGACCATTAGCAATCAACAAACAGATTGTTTCAAACTTTTCCCTCATGGTAAGTGAAAAGTGTGCAAAACTCTAAAAGTCATTGGAGCAAAGCTAAATCCTTGGACACTATGCATACATTAACCTCTACAAAGACTTTGATCAAATCCTTAAATGTCATCAGCCCCCTTTCTGTTTCTTCCAGGCCATATAACATCACACACATCACAAGAATTGACCTTTATTGTTTGCAGGCATGCCCGAGGATATTTACATCATCCACACACAGCTCAGAGACACCAGTCTCTCTTCCTTACAAGATCTAAATAACTCACAGTGTGTGGAAAGCAGAATTGCATATCCATACAATCATTTAGATTAGAAGGAACTCCTGGAGGTCATCTGGTTCACCCCCGCCACCTCCTCTTCACATCCTCATTTGGTTCAAAGCAGGGACAAGTTCAAAGATGGGTCTATCTTCAACTTAGATTGGGTTGCCCAGGGCCTTGCCTACCTCAGGTCAATGAATCTGTTGCTACCAGGATAGAGAACCCAAGAGGTTGGACATGTGACAGAGCGCAAATTCCCCACAGCAGCATTTCAATATCTAGCACAAGCAGCTTTCCCAACTTGTCCATCAAAAACAACATAATCACTGACAAAAGCAAAACCAAAAAACCATCCCCTTAGTTTCAGGCCACAGCCAGTGCTTTGATAACAGTATAGGGTCTAAGAGCGTTCTATCAGTGGTGCCCATGCTCCCCGCAGAGAATAGCAGCTGGAAATCTCCAAAAGCATTTTCTCCAGAGGGTATGAATGGAAGCTCTGAAGTTTGATTATTCTATTCCTTTTTTCAGAAATGGGAGTGTCTAGCCATGAACCCCTCAGTAGACAGCACAATCAAGATATGTCAGATTTTGCTCAAGGGGCATCAGAGACAGAATACCTTTGTAATGATCGGCCAGGTCAATTCATATCTGCATCCCCAGTGGTTTCCACACTGCTGGCTCTGAGGAAAACTAATGGTAGAAAACAGCTAATTCCTCTATTGTATAGCTCTAAACCATCTTGCCTACAAAGTGCCGGACCCTTCAGTTGGTCCTATGAGGCCCCAAAATATGCCTTCTCTGCTTCCAAATGGAAATGCAAGGGAGCCAGTTCCCATTCAAATTGTTTCCTCTTAACACAAAAAGGAACAAGAAACCCACTTCACTCACCGCTCTTTTCAGATAACACTGCTGTCACTCTCCCCTGCCCAGCAGGCACTGCTGGGACGTGTCTACCATGGTCTGGTGCATTTGCACCCCTGCGGGCAGAGCAAAATGCACACAGAGGTAACACATGTCAAAGACCTCCAATTACTGAACACGTAAGTAACTTTCCTTTCAGTGCACCACATGATTGAATCCTAATTGAGCATCACATTCCTCCTGGATGCAAAAGCAAACCATTATGGACAAATGAGTCTAAAAGCCAAAATAAAAATCAGTCAGATAGCTCAAGCACGCCTGACAGAGCTATTTTAAGGATTCTGGCCATTAGCTATCACTTCGATTATATCACTTTTCATACTGACATGAAAGGTGGCAGAGGAGCTATTTTCTCGGTCTCTTGCTTCTTCACAAGAGGAGACAAACATCAGGCACAAAATATTCAGAAAAAAATGTTAGCTGTCTTTGTTACCATTTCATCTTCGCCTGGCTCTGTTATTATCTGAGGTTTACAGAGCACATGTCTGAACAGCCAAATACTATTTTTAAGGCTTTCAAAGAGTAGTCTGCATATGAAAAAGGTATGTTTACATATGGATGATTACACTGGTCTTTAACGCTTGGTCCCCATATATATTTTGCTGGTGCAACAAAAATACTTAGAACCAGGTATTTACATATGTATCTATGGCATCTTTTCAATGTTTATGTTTTATGTACAGTTGCCAGCAAGACTGTGAACGTCATAGGTTTACTTCCTTTGCTGTTATCCAAAAAAATGCTGTGTCTCAAACCAGTGTAGTTCGAAGCATAGTTTTATGAAAAGTTAGGGAATGAAGTTTGAAACTGGCTTTGTTTAAATTAAGCCATTCCTCAGTGTATCTTCTTATCTGTCTTCCTTCACACACACACACACACATACACAAGTCCTCACAGTAATGCCTTTCTTTATAACTAAAAAGAAGGCAAATACAAAGAGAAAGTCTCTCACATGTCCAACCAAATGGGTTCTCTATCCAACTGGCAATTCAGTCAATGACTGCTGTTTTTACTGCCATAGGAAAGAGGGGAGTTCTCATATAAACTTCCAACTACTTCTAACTGCAAGATGGACAGGGGGCTGGAGCACATGGCTTACAAGGAAAGGAGAGAAGCACTGTTCAGGCTGAAGAGGTGAAAGCAGACATTCTTATTGCTACCTTCTACTGTCTCATGAAACATTACTAAGCATATGAAGCCATATTCTCATTCTAACTGCATGGCCAAAGAATGCGAGGCAGTTAACATAAGCAGCGGTACAGGAAAATCCAATTAGATTTTAGGAATTTTTTTTTTTNATTTTAAAAACAAATCACTTTCTTTATTTGACTCTTGGATGAAACTCCGCTTTTACTGAGGTTATGTCCTCTCTCTCTCCATTTATATTCTTTCTTTTCTTCTCAAACAATGAGGTATTAAAGTCTTCATTTGCAAAAAGTAAATGTTTATCCTTTTTGTAATTTAGCTGATCAGTACTGTGCAATGGAAGCACCAGAAACAAACCTGAATGACAGTTTTGGGGCTATGTGTATCTATCTGTTCATTAGGACATGGCGCAGTGCNATTTTAGGAATTTTTTTTTTTTTTTGGTGCAGTGAAGGTGCTTGAGTATCAGAACAGATACTGTTGAGAGAGTTTGTCATACCTCCCTCTTTGGAGATATGCAAAATCTGATGTTGGCAAGGCCCTGAGCAACCTGATCTAAGTTGAAGATAGACCTGTCTTTGAACTTGTCCCTGCTTTGAACCAAATGAGGATGTGAAGAGGAGGTGGCATGGGTGAACCAGATGACCTCCAGGAGTTCCTTCTAATCTAAATGATTGTATGGATATGCAATTCTGCATTCCACACACTGTGAGTTATTTAGATCTTGTAAGGAAGAGAGACTGGTGTCTCTGAGCTGTGTGTGGATGATGTAAATATCCTCGGGCATGCCTGCAAACAATAAAGGTCAATTCTTGTGATGTGTGTGATGTTATATGGCCTGGAAGAAACAGAAAGGGGGCTGATGACATTTAAGGATTTGATCAAAGTCTTTGTAGAGGTTAATGTATGCATAGTGTCCAAGGATTAAACTTTGCTCCAATGACTTTTAGAGATTTTAAAAACAAATCACTTTCTTTATTTGACTCTTGGATGAAACTCCGCTTTTACTGAGGTTATGTCCTCTCTCTCTCCATTTATATTCTTTCTTTTCTTCTCAAACAATGAGGTATTAAAGTCTTCATTTTCAAAAAGTAAATGTTTATCCTTTTTGTAATTTAGCTGATCAGTACTGTGCAATGGAAGCACCAGAAACAAACCTGAATGACAGTTTTGGGGCTATGTGTATCTATCTGTTCATTAGGACATGGCGCAGTGCCAATAGCAATCTTCCCACTGCTGTCAGTGAATTTTGAATCAGATCTTTTAGGGCTAGATGCAAAAAGAATGGACACACTGTGTGAGCCCAGAGCTGAATCCAAATCTTTGAGCCAGGCATTAGCACTACTTGTGTCATATCTGAGGACAGATTTTTGCCTCATTGTGAGATACAACACAACTTCCAGAACTTAAGCCAACAGCCTGCAAGCTTGGTCTTGGAAACATGTAAAATAATTCCATTTAGAATTTTTTGAGTAATGTGTTTCTAAGGAAGAAAAATTACCCATGGGAAAGTAAAATTTAGCAGTGATCTGTCAGCTGAAAATATCTGGGAGCCACTAGCTGGAAATAACCAGTCACTGCTTAGGGCACGCTAATATTTTAGATCTTGACTTCCTTGACATGTTTGGTGTTTTACCCATCAGTACCAGGAAGCACCTCCACATATAACCTGGGTCATGTATATATATTTATGTTCACCATAGCATCACCTTGAACCACTGAGCAGAGGTTGTCTTCCGAAATGGGCATCACGGGTGACAAAGTTCATTATGACAGCATTCACAGGCACATGGAAAGTCTAGGTTTAATTCCTTTCCCTAGCTGATGAGACTGCAACCTCCCATCTTCCTAGAAAGGCACTTATCCATCACCTGTCGTCATCCTAATACAAGAACATCCTCCTTGATGAACTCGTGAAGGAAATGCATTGAAATACTGTGGGATAAAGTGTGGGAGTGTGAATGAGCCTGACTTTGAAGTTCAGTGATTAGAAATCTCCCATCCCTCCCAGTTAGTTAGCATGTCTTTGAGGTGACTTACCCTCATTTCAGTCTACAGCTGTTTTTTGGTCATTGGTCTCTGTGCCAACAGCTTGGTTTGCACTTGATTTAAGAACTGAGAGCTTGAGCACTTGGACAATCCTTAGGAGCAGATTCCACACACTTTGCTATTACCCGTTTTACATGTAGTATGGACAAATACAGTACAGCAAGACACAAAAATCCAGGTTTCTTTTAGTATTTATCCGTGGAACACCGGTTGTTTCAGAGATGTAATTAAAGGATATTAAAACTTGCCTATAAAGTTTCTTATTTTTTTGGGCTTGGAAGGCAGATGAAATATGTTACTAAATTGTGAATGCATCATCTGTGTCATCTATTCTATTAGAACTAATGACAGGCAGAAAAGATACAGAAGTGCAGCATAAAAATTATATTGTCCAGTTCTGACAAATTGTAGTTTTATGGTACCTGTCATTTTGGAATGCCTTCAGTTTTGAGGAACACTAAGATAAGGTCATTTAGATATTATTGACTCGGCCGTTATGGCATCAATCATGAGTATTTAAAGCATTTAACCCTCCATGAAGAGCTTTAAACTATAAATGGCATTCTATAATAAGTACAGCCTGCTGTTTTATCGCAGTGACACCAGATGTGTGGTCTCTTTCACGGCTGCCTATAGTGCCACAGTAACTTCTGTTGTTCTCATGATGCTTGGAACAGCACTTTCATTGAAGACTATGAAACTATACCCATGTTAGGATATAGCAAGCATCTTTTTATTTGCCTATATATTTGAACTCATTTTAGCTAGATTGGACTGTCTTTTCTGGAGCGATGTTAATGGAGTTTGGAATGGGTGAGCAAACTAAAATTCTTGTTCCAGGTAAACAGGAGGTGCAGAATGCATATTAATACAAGACACCACATTCCTTTACTAGAGCCCACAATTAGGCTAATAACACTATACTCAGCTTTTTCAGCAAATGGCCTTGTTTTTCAGCAGGCCTGAGCACTGACTGTTACAGTAATTTTGCAGGATGCCTCTGCTCATTCATCCAAAGCATGCAAATGTGGACATAGCACACTAACTCAGACACCCTCTTAAAACAAACCTGGGCATAATGTTCCCAAATCAAACGGTACATAGAAAAGGAAACCTAGAGCCTAATATTAAGTTCAGTGAGGTCAATATAAAAATTTCCATTCATTTTCTTAGGTTTTGGGTGAGTCACAATGAAGATTCAGTGGGTGTTCAGAGCATGAAGTCAGTTTTGAACTTCTTGTGGTCTAAATGGGTACCCCAAAGCACAAACAAAAATGATAAATACATTCCGTTCACAGAGATATTTTTTCCTACCACTAGCCTTTCCAATTTCAAATATACCAGCAATTAAGTTTTCTTCCCAGTTTGCCTTAAGTAAGCATGATTTTTTTACCATTTACAATTTCCAACTCTCTGTGAACTTCATAGTTCCAGCTCTCCTAATTGTGTCCATCTGTAGTCTGTACTCAGCCTGCAGACCATCTCTTCTGAGTTACTGGCAAAGAAACATTTCCCAGATGCTGTTCATCAGTGTCAGACAAGCATGAGATACATAGGTATCAGATGTTTTAGCATTTAGAATGCACCTAACATTTTCACTGTAAGAGCTCAATGCCTTTGCTTACATATGGTACCTACCGCCATTTGAAATGATGTCGATCATGTGAGACATCTGCATGGGACTTTCACACATGGCACAAGGTATGTGTCACAGCAGTGCTTTAGTATGATAGCAGTCGTGCACCCTTCTGAAACAACAGCTGAAATCCAGATAGCATTCTCTGAGGTATCTCCAGCACTAATGGCAACGTTTGGGCAACTGGACCACGTGCACCAAGTTAGACAAAGGAGTTTTCATATGTATTGCAAATATCAGCCTAGCCTACCTATGAGGGTTTGGTGACACCATTAAATAGAAATAGGATATGATCCTGGCATTCTGAGTCTACGCAATGTAAATGCAAAGCCTTGTTCACACTAATGAGGACTCATTTACACAAAAGCAAACTGCTTGCACCCACAGACCACACCTCGTGGTCCTGGACCTCCTGTGTGTCCCGCGTTGTGTTGCTGTACTCTTAGAGAATACTGTTGGTGTTTTTGTGTTTGCAGTTCAAGCAGTCTGAAGTAACATGAGAGCTGTGCTGTGGTCCATCCGTGTGGCAGCACTGAACTGAGCATACGTGCCCTTGAACATGGCAGGAAAGATGTATGGCTGTGCAAGAGAAGGCAAAACCTGCCAGGATAGCATTACAGAGCTGTACAGAGCATAGGGTATCATAAATATGCAGTCTCCTGTTCACTGCCTGCTGGGAGCCATCTCTGGAATGAGCTCTCCACCAAGCCATGGCAGGACATCGTGATGGAGAAAGCGCCTGGAGTGATTGAGCACAGCTCCAGGGAACATGTTAACAATTTAGCACCATGAACCACCTGAGGTCCCCTGCTTGTGCCTTTTCCTATTTTTATGAAGTAACACGAATCTATCTTCAGTGTCTGCTGGTTAGCATTATTGATTCTAGGTTTAAAAATGTATGCTTATACAAATATACCTATATTTATAATTTTTCAAATATAGGAGAAATATAAATTAGAGTGTGCTTGAAAATTTGATACTATTTTGTGATGGACTATGTTCAGGTTCGATAAAAGGACTTGGGTGAGCAATTCTGCTCAGTCTTCCTGGAACTTAGCATGCCAACTCCCTTAGCAGACCGTACAAAGCACCATGTTCAACAGCATCCCAGCCTAAGACGTGTGAGATCGGTGTGTTCATTGATGTAACCTACATCTCATGGAGAGTAGATGGTCTGGGGATAATGTGCGTGCCCCCCAAAAACAAGAGTCAGTGAGAATTAAGCTCTTAATACTGCCTAAAATCTGTTCCTGGCTCCAATAAAGCTAATCTAAATGAGTGTTATGGTGCACTACTACTTTAAGTTTCAGCAGCCTTCCTGTTGTGAGAGTGAGAGTGCTCTGAGGAAGCAAATCATCAGGACATTGATTTAATATCAGTTTTGATTTAAGTTTCTTGGAACACAGTGGGTTATGCTGACTCTCTGCCTGTGTGTGTTGTTATTTGGATTCTGGATAAACAAAACAATGGTTCATTAGAAAGACATTAGTACTTTTGTTTTGATTTCTCTGGGCAGGAGGAAGGGGTAATATGCCTTACATTTGCTGTCATTTTTAAAATTTTAAACACTGAAACTCATAGGTAATTTATATGTGATGTATTTCTATATCAGCTCAAAATACATTTCATGAATATTACTGCTGGTGGAGGAGCCATGCTCTCATATGGCTTTGCTGTTCATAAACAAGTTTTCTTTTTACAAGTGAATACACAGATCATTGTGTGACTACTGTACTGCAAGCCTCCAGCAAACCTGAGTATTTGTGGCTTTCACAGTATCCTTACTTTTCTATGTGAAGCATCTCATCCACACGTCTGCAGGATGTCAGAGTACACATTGTGAGTATTTTACATGTTATGAGGAAATATCTCTTGGATTTTCTAGGGTGCTTTAGTCCCTGAGTATGGATTACTACTTTTTGAATAGTACCTTTTCTTTGCTGAGGTAAACACCTAGAAATCATCTGTCTGCTGAGAGAAAGTAGCTTAGCTTGTTGTCCCTAAGGACTGCAACCAGAGATATCTGCTCCCAGTACTGTATTGGGAAAATTCTATTTGTGATGAAAATAACATTGGTCTGAGCTGTAATGCAAGCTACCACCCATCATGTTCAAGCAAGACCAGCTCTTGGTGTTTGGAGTCAAATTAGTGCAAGGAGGAATGATTTCAGCATGCTGTGAATTTAGTTTGCACAAAATAATTTTGTTCTTCATTGTATAGGATTACATGTATCTATTTTATGTTCATCAAAAGGGATTTTTAGTTCTATTGCTAGAGTTATCAGGCATGTCTTTCTTTCTATAATTGAACTTATTTACAGTTTGCCTTTTGGGCTCACTTGAGCTGTCCCTGTGCATTGCTTGCCTCCTTACCATTAATATAACATCTTGTTTCTCTTTGTGATAAGAATACTCTGTGGATTTTTCATAAATCTGTGCTATCCTTATGGGAGGTTGTTCAATCTGTTTTTTTTCTGGTATTTTTTAAAATGTATTCTACCTACTGAATTCCTTTTGAATTTCAGAGAAAATAAAGGTCCTAGCACTGATACCTGCCTGGTGTCTGATTCAGAAGGAAAAATTAAATCATCTACAAACTGTCCCAAGAATCTGAATCCAACCTAGGCAGCATCACTTGAATCTGACTTGTCAAGTCTTTAAAAAATATTAAAGTATAGAGCTTTCATTTGGCTTTATTTTGCAGTGAAGATGTTTCTCAGAAAGTCATTCCAAAGTAGCAGCTGTGACCAACATAATGTTTTGGAAAAGCAGGTAACAGAAATATCACCAAGATTACACTGCTCTGAAATTCTTGTTCAACTACTTTTTCATGATTACAGCATGATCATCCAATGGATTGATATGAAAAGAGACACTTAGAAAATGTATTTCGTGCACTAAGGTTTGTGTTGCTCCTGGAAGAGTTTAAAAGTAGGACTTTCGGTGCCTGTAGCTTCCAGCCATATTCAAGGGCACCTTGATTTAACTGGTGTATAGTCATAGGGTTATTTCTGTTCTTTGGGGAGAAAATCAGGCTGCAAATGCACACATCCTTCATGGCAGAATATCTGTCTAGAGAGAGGAAAGCAGATATATGTATAAGGGTAAAAATCCCAAATATAGCCTCTAAGAGGTGTGATAATTATTTTCAGGAAAAATTGGTAAGATGCAGTTTAAATCCATGGGGCTCATTGTTCCAATGAATGTGCAGTGTATTTATTAGGGTACTCAAAGGATTTATAGCTGCTCCAAAGAAGTTCATCTGCTCTATGACTACAGGCAACTTTAGTTTCTGGGGAAAGTTTCTTGAAACTTTTTTTAATATGCTTTAACCTCTTGCATGCTGATTTGCCATGCTTAAAACTGAGTTACTTCACATAGCCTTCACAGGCAAAGGCTAAATGACAGCATCCAGCTGCTCTGGATGCTCAGACTGGGTTAACCCCTCTGGCTTGGCACCAGCTCCAGACGGTCAAGACTCAAGTACATGTGCTGGTAAAAGCACAATAAAGGACATACTCACACCTGCTAGGTTCAGCAGAAAAGAGGGAAAAGGGAGGCTTTATTTACATTTCTCATACTTTATAGGATTCTCAGTTTCAGTAGGGATTGGAGGACATGTCACTTCCTCCTCAGTCCCACTGGAGAAAAAGGATGCTCATCAAACTTTCTCTTATCACAAAAGGAATGAAAAACAGAAAAGACGGTTAAGTAAACATCGGCTATTGTTTACATAAAACTGTGTGAAAATTCTCTGACTCCAAGGTTATAACAGAAGGCTTAGCAAAAAACAGGACAACAGGTACACACCTCCCAAAACTTTTGTAATTCCTGATTTCTGGGAAAGGAAATCGGGGTATAAAGACTGGATGGGAATTACAGTTTTTCCTGTAGTATCTGATTTAGATGACCTCACTGTGCAGTAACAGTTAAGTGTAGGGGAGTATATGTCTATGTACACACATGGAATGATCTGCTAGTCCTGAAAAATGGATATGCTTGGAAAAATAGCCCAACAAAAGCTGATATCTACATTGCACAGCCCTACATGCTTTGACCCAAAAGATCTCCTGCCCTTTAGCTATGCTCACACTGGCAGAGTCATAGTGTGAGGTGCCAAGGAAGAGTCTCTTAAGCCACTTCCCATCTCTGCATGGCTGCAAGGGTTCACTCAAGTTTCCCCTCAGGTGTTCACAGACCAGAGCTGCAGCTGTCATAACCCTGGGAGCTGGTTGCCAGACCACAACCTCAGTATACCCCAACCACGCAGGACAGGCAGAGCCAACCAAGACAGCAGAAGAAGGAGATTCTGTTCTGCACAAAGGAAGAAGAAAAAGAGATAGAGATAAAATAGAAAAAGAAAAAGGAAAAAAAAAAAAACAGTAAAATAAGAAGTAATGAGTTTTTCATTATATTCCAATGCAAGTTATTACCACAATGGCAAAAAAAAATTTGAACCTCATCACCCTTTCTCATAGCTGCTGAATAACTCATATTCTTGAGTCTCTATGCTTGTCCTCCTCATATGTGCCCATTTGTAGCTCAAGATGTGAACCAGAGAGAATGTAACTGCTTGACTGATATTTAGGGCAGGGTAGTCAACAACTGTTTGCTCTGCTGGCAAATGACCCATAGGTCAGGCCATTGCTCAGAAATATCACAGGAGGATGTTGCCGTTCAGAGTGCTGACTCAGGGAGAACAGGAATGCCAAATGAATGAGCAATCATCACGGTATTTTGTTTAGGATGGAAAACTCAATTAGAATTCTGTACTTCTCCTACTGCTTGTTCTTCCTTGTGGCAATCTTTTTACACAACAGCAAGATGTTAACAGTGCAGAATAAAAGGCATGGTAATAAGTATAATTTTCCTTCTTTTTTTTTTTCCCTGAACACCACATTTGCTTCATGTTCTTTATTCTGTTGTACATAGCAATTAAATAAAGAAAAACTGGTGCTGGGCTGTTTCTTTCCACAGGGATTTTCATTTTTTTCAAGCCACTCCTCTCTGAGCATTTGTACATTTGAGAGCAATTGTACATTTGTTCCCTTTCCTCCACAAACACCAGGTCCCCTCTAGGAACTGCTGTTCTTGTATGCAAGATGTAAGAGCAGTGAATAGCAGTGGAACACTCTGTCTGAAACCCATTTTCATCTGTTTTTTTTCTTTTTTAACCCAAGTGTTATCTTATTCATTATAAAATATTTCTGTTCCTCTTTTTTTTTTTTTTTTTCCAAATTCCCTGCGTCTACTGTTATTGGCTTTGATGGACAGATGATATATGATAGCCTGAGACACGTTTGACAGAATATGACTTTGGCCTGCATAAATTACTGTCAGGGAAGTTTCAGGGAAGTACTAAAATAAATTTGCAATGAATCAAAAATGTGTTATAAATTATAACATAATCCCTACCGCTGAATGATTTGATGGTTAAAACAATCAAGTGAGTTTTTATTTTAGGTGAGTCCTCATAATTTTTCCTTATAGTTTGACTTCTCAAACTGCTCTAAGCCCTCTGGAGAAAAATATTTTAGAAGGGAAATTCTCCCTCTCCCTTGGCAAAAATCATATTTCTTTTCTGTCAAGCTTGTGTCTCTACTTTCACAGGTAGCTCAGAGATGGCAGGATTTGTTCTTTCCTCACGTACTTGTATCAACTCCTGCAGGGGGTAACTAGGATCCTTCTGCATTGTGCCACTACTTTCCTGGTCCTTTTCTACTCCAAGTCACCAAATCCCAGCTTTTCAAATGACATTCTTTAAATACTCCAATTAAGAGGATAAGGTATGAAAGAGTTTGTGAAGCTCAGGATCCTTACGGGATCTTGAAAATATTCTTCAGGCAGTGGCCTATATTTTATGCATTCAGTACCAATGGTAGCTTTGATTCAGTGAGGGTAATCTCTTCTGTCTGCTGAAGCGCTCCTGACTGGAAGATAACTAAAATAGACAAAAAATGTGAATGTTTCTATTATTATCTTTAGCTCTTTTATGACACTACCCTTTGTGAGGCTGTATATTCTATTTTCAATTTTGATTTTTTTCTACACGGTGAAGAACTCTGGATTTACTTTTTATAGAAAAAAAATTACAAATTTTCTAGATTTTTCACTCCCTATCCTGTGAAACTGCTTTTCTTAAAATCTGCAGTCTTCGCTCTTATGGTAAAACAAATCCAATTTTCCAGCTTTTGTGACTATTACTAAATCCCCCAAACATGAATTTCAAAGCTTCTAGATTTTGGAGACAAATAAACTGCAGCACTTGTTGCTTTTATAATGTCATTATTTTTGTGATAGACTCCTGACCGTCGGAACACAACCTGTGATCACCAAATGCCTGGTGTGGCTGAAAAGCATCAGCAGGCTAAGGTGGAGTAGGCGCTTTGAAAAAAAGCCAAATAAATAACCAGTGCACAGCTGCCTCCATCGTGAGGGGGCTGGCACAGGGGCTGGGCTGCTTTTAAGCTGCCTGTGTGCGAGGAGCAAGCATCGATCTTCTGTCCTGCTACTTGCTTCCATCAAGAGGGGTAACTGGCGGGAGGCTGCCTGCCAGCTATAGGCAGCTCTGCAGCTCAGTTGTACCTGTTTGTTCTCAGAGACAGCTGTGAAGAGCAGGCGGGATTGCCTGGGCTTTGAGGGAAGAATGAGACGAGAATATTTTACTGTTCTGTGTGAAGTGACTCACTAGCTATCCATTGCAAATTGATTGCTTCGAGTCCTGTAGTTTTCTTTTCACCACCCACCCTGCCCTCACAGCCCACAGCAGAAGATGCAGAACAGATGCATTCCCATTTTCTGTTTGTATTTGGAAATATCCCGGTGACAGCATCCTTGTCCCCGCAGAGCCACGCAGCCTGTCCTCCCCCCGCCGCTGCTGTGCTGCCGGGGCCTCTTGCATCAGCGCTAAGGGGAAGGGGAAGGTGCAAGCACAGAAAGGTTGGTACCTGTTGCAAAAAAAAAAACCCCAAAAAAATCAACAAAAACAAAAAGAGAGGAAAAAAATGACAAAAAGGCTAAAAAAAGAGGACAAAATCAAATGTACATACACAGCTTCCTGAGTCAGGCCCCTTCCCTTGGCAGCATCCAGAAAGTGGTGTGCCCCCCTCCACAGTGTGGTGACATAGAGTTCCCTGATGCCAGCAGCGTGCTTGTGGTGGCAGGGAGATGGATGGCAAGCTACAAAGCCTGCCCAAGAGCCACAACAAACACTCAAGCAGTAACACCAAGCCTAGTTGTATGCTGTGTTTACCTGCTTGGTTTAAATATAGCTTGAGTTGTGCTATATTATCATTGCTATTAGGAAGACATGTTTGGAGAAATGGGGAGGCTTTTTACCTAAAGCAGTATTCAAGAAGGGAAAATAGAGTTTTCATTGTAAGGAAGGTACTAGAGATGTAGGGGTAATGCTTTGCTTATCCGGTGACTCTCTGATTTCAAGTAATTTGCTTGGCATATGATTGTTTTTCATCTAAATGGGGTATTCCTTTCTTCTCTTCATTTTTTGATTTGGAATAAAAACTCTTTGAGACAGACACTCATTCAAATTCACACAGTATGCCTCAAGTGCTGGAAACTGTGCTCGTTCCTATCCATCGGTGTTTGCTCTTTAAATTGTCCAGATTAGATTTCACAAATGGTTTTGCAGTGTATTGAATTTATGGCAGAGGTGAGCTGTGCACCTTGAATTCATACTGCTCACCAAGTCACAGGGCTCAGACTGAGGACTCCAGATGTACATACCTGCTTCAAAGAGAACCAAAGAAGGGGTCCATTTCCTGATTCAGTATTAGATTGAGCACCAGTCTTGAAAGAATATCTAAATTCGTTACTTTCCACCCAGCCATGGCAGAAAACAGGGAATCGATTAGTCTCATTAGATTTTTGCTGCTTTAGGATAAAATCTTATTAGAACAGCCCATTACTTTGCTATACTTCAATCTGGACTTAAATTTCTTCCCTCTTTTAGAGTGATTCTTGAACACCAGCAGTAGCTGGACCCGTACCCAACTTCTACATCTCCCGTCTGCATCTGTGCGCGTCCCTGGCAGCCCTGAGGAAGCTTTCGTGCAGTTGTTCTGTGAGGATCAGATAATTTGGGTACTTAACCCTCTAGTGAAAGGACAAGAGTGCAACTCCAGCTCAGCTGCCTTGCTCTGTAGGAAGGCAAGGAAAGCCATTAGTATATTGACAAAGCAGATTGACGCTACAAGGCTCTCTCTGACTCCGATTGTTTTCCTGATAAGCGCCTTCCCTGCTGAGCCTACTCACCCTGCCAGAAATATCTTTTTACATAACTTCGTGTCTCTGAGAACATTACCTTTTTCATTCTAAATATTTTGTGGTTTTCACTTAGAACTTAGATGTTTTAAAAATTTATATTTGCATGTGATTTAACGCCAATTTGTTGATAACTATCTCATCTCTGAAACAACTCTGAAAATGAAATTGTGGCATCTTCTGGAAAGAAAATTTGGCAAAAAAAAATATTACAAAACTACACATCACTACCATGAGCACATGCAATGTCACAAAGCCTCTATGCTGACTTTTAAGTTTTTCCTGACTGTATATACTCACGCCTTGTAATAATGCAGATTTGTATATATTTGGTTTAAATAATCCAGAAGGAAAATATCCAAGCCACTGAAACCAAGCTTCAGTTCCAGAAGAGAATGACTGGCAACCAGAGGTGTTAGGGAAGGGAAATCCCCTAACAGAAGATTAATTTTGGGTGGAATAAACCATGATGTTAGAACAAGAAGGAGTTTGCATGGTACAGCTGCAAGTTTGGGGTGTTCCAATAAAACACTAATAATGGGAACATTATTAATCCAGATTATGATGTAGAGAAGAGCACTCTACCAGCTCTAATGCCTTTGCCCTCTGCAGCTGCTCTCCCTCAGGCTGAGTCTATGGGGCCTGGTGATCCCCTGGGATAAGAGGGTCTGAAAAGTTTGGCTTTGAGTCATTGAGAGTCCACTAAGAAGTTCTTCAGTTTGGAAAGCAAAGGAGCTATGTGAAGAAGTAGCTCCTAGAAGAAGTGAAGTTAAATGTAAGGCTACTTCAAGTATGAAGTACAATTATCCTTGCTCTCTTACGAAAGGACATACACCAGCTCTTGCTGCCCTTTGAAATCATATGCTTCTCACAGCTCTTGGGAGGCTTGAGCTATTTGTCTGCTGTAACACATGAAGTTCCTTTAAACCCTTGAGTTTTAAGAGAAGAAACAGCCACTTCACTGCAGGTACCAGATGAACATTTCCAGGACAAAAGAAAGTCTATGCAAGTTTGAAATACTCTATTAGTAATTGTTTGCATTAGCTATTAACATTTTTGCTTGGAGAGACGAAGGGCTGTTCAGAAAGAATCAGTGCTTAACGGCTTAGCCGTGCCACAGAAAAGCCTCTGGCATTTTATCTTTAAGATTCCAGCATATTTCTGTTGCTACTTTTATACTTATCTGCAATAAAAAGCTGATTCCTCCGAGTGCTTTGGATTTGCTTGAATCAGATTTATAGACCAGCTTTTTAGCACTGCTCCTAGGTATTGCACAGAAGGGGAAAGCTGCTTCAGGTCCTATGGATTTCCATTTCAGGGCACTGAGGTTTCCAGTACCTCCTGCTTTCCAAAAGTGATGTTTTTATTTACTAGGGATCAAAATGTAGAGTTTAAATGGACACATTTATGGAAAGGAGGAGACATTTATGGAAAGAACATTAGCCCAGGTTGCTGCACCATTGGACAGACTTCTGCCCCTCATGTCTCCTCAGCCAAAATGAATGTTGAATGTGGGGGGAGTTTTGTGTCACGGTCTACCTGCCTGTAAGCAAGAATGTCAGTGTTTTTATTGAAAAAGAAGGGTCCATTTGATGATGTGAGACAACATTACACTCTGTGCAGGGCTGTGGAGACTGCCGAATGTAGGATCTCCAGGTGAGGGCTAAGACACAGAAAGGTAGCAATGCCAAAGGAATGTGCTTGCTTTACTTGTGTTCTTTTGGAGCAAAAGGCTGTCAGCTCTGAGCAGTGACTGTCCAGCCCCTACACGGGCAGTGGCACCTGCCCCTGGAGCCAGCAAACACGCAGCGTGACACCAGCATTTCCGGGCCACAGGTGGCAAGGAGCCTTCTGCAAAATCATGTCAGCCCTCATTCAGACCCGTAAATTATTTTCCTGAAAAAACATGTGGAAGGCTACCTGGGTTGTTTTAAAATACCTGTTTCAGGTCAAAGCTCAGTGAAACACAATTCAACCAGGTCATCCAAGACAGCACCCTGGGCAGTCACATATAAATCACAAATTATAAGAGACTTGCCCAGGTCGCTGCAGGTGTCTCAAATGGCACTAGAAACTTAAGTGAGTCAGTGTTGGGTTTCTGGGGACTGTGATGTGAATGTAGATACATAAGTGTAGGAGTATTATTGTGAAAGCTGAATGCACCCTAACTGTCTGAACTTATATATGTGTTATTCTGAGAATTTGGTAAGGTTAACAGCCATTTTTTACTGTTATTAAAGGCCTTAACTTTTTTTTTGTCGAAGAGGTGATAGCTCTCAGAGACAATGACAGCAAAAAATCCTTTCACTTGACTTTAAAATACTCTGATGAGAAAAGTCTTGCTTTGGAAAGTCGCCTGGCTCATTTGTTTTGTTTCACAAATTACCCAAGCACGCATTTGTGCTTTATAACTGGGATTCTGCATTAATTCTTGATTAGAAGAGCTGTCATCTGCTTTTCTGCAGATTCAGAAACATGAATCATGAGCAGGCAGTTTTTGGTAAAGCTCTGGACCATTTAAAGTCACAAAGTAAAAAAAAAAAAATTAAAAGAAGGGTGGAAAACCAAAAAGCATTTCTTGAGCAAGAAGACCTGGGTGAAATTTTCAGAACTTCTCCGCCCTGAGAAAGTATCAATAACCATAAAATTTCACAGCCCCCTTTTTAGAACCGCAGCCTTAATGTTTTGTAGGGAAAATAAAGCTTTGGTTAACCTTGGCACTGGCAGACCTCATTAAAATAACAGCCTGTCACTTTCGAGTTTAAAATAACAGGGTTGTCAGTTTTATATTCAGCGGAACAATCTACGGTCTTATTCTCTGGGAAACACAGCGGGTGTGCTGGGGGGGCTGGCAGCAGCCTAAAGACTGAGCAACACTGCCATCTCGAGGGTCCACCAAATCCAGGGTGCTCCCTGGCAGCTGGGGCAACGCGAAGCTCAAATCCTGCTGAGTCCATGTGGCGCACCCCTCACTTTTTAAAAGGCTGAAAATAATCTGCCGTCAAGCGCATGGTGGTTTGGCAACTGCTTGGCATTTAAATTTATTTCATGAGAAAGTATGGAAATGTATAATGTATGAAAAAAATTTCCATATAGAGCAAATAAAGTTCTGCCTCGCTTGTTTTATAATCGAAGCAAGTCACCCTCACTGAGGTACCTAGTGTGCATTGAAATTTTGGGCACCTAATGAGCCATTCTAAACAAAAATATGTGCCTAAGCTCCCTACATCTAATCAGTGGAGAGATGAAGGTGCCTTTAAAAAAACCTTTGAGAGGGATCCTCTTTATCTGTGTGAGATAGAGGGAGCCCAGTTCAGTTGCTTGTATATAAATGCCTAGTGCCTCTGAGATATCTATATGAAGATGGTAGATGTAACAAAGCACACACAGGAGACACATCTTTCTTGAGGGACAGCCCCTAAAACTTAGGGGTCCAAGTTAACTGTTTTTCATGAAGCGCATTTTACAAGGAAAACTGTGTGTCAATTAAAATACCCAGCTGTCCTATACTAAGCTGCTTGTGACATATGACTCTTGCCCTGACTGTGACACACACATGTAGCAGACACATAAACAGAACAACTTACTTAGGAACAGTGTGTAATATGTGCTTGCTAACCTAGTCCTTTTAAACAAATTGTTGGCTGTTAATCTTAGAATGCTTTCAGATTAAACCCCTAATGGACATAAATCGATGTATGAAAGTCTGGCACAGCTTTCTGCTGGTACAGCAGAACACAAATCAGATGGTGGTGAACTGTTTGTTCTTCCTACCTGGCCATGCCCATGATGAAGGGCATGCCTCTCGCAATTGCACATGCAGCTCAGGTGCTCAAGCACCATATCCATAAATCCATTATCCAGCTGCCCACCAGCATACAAGGTCTAGATTATTTTTAATAAAGACTGCAAGGGTGCTTAGTGCTTGGCTGGGTGTCTTAGACACTTCTAGGGCAAAGCAAGCAGCAGGCAAACAAAAAACTTCTTTGTTTT
This sequence comes from Platysteira castanea, assembly GCA_013397175.1. Classification (NCBI taxonomy): domain Eukaryota; kingdom Metazoa; phylum Chordata; class Aves; order Passeriformes; genus Platysteira; species Platysteira castanea. The sequence continues at coordinate 1,050,865 of VYXC01005418.1, forward strand.
TTCACTGGGAAAGAATGTAGCATGAAGAAGTGGAATTAGTTAAATGTTGCTTGTGAATTAAAGGGAAAAGGAGTCTGTGACTAAAGAAACTGCACAGACACAAACATGGCTTGTGATGGCTGCTTTCATGCCTGTTCTCTGAGACAAAATGCCAGACCTCTTTCCACTCACTGTCTGTAGCTGTTCTGTCAGTGTGACACACTGCAGGATACACTTTGCACACGCAGCCTGAACTCCCTGAAATTACAGCACCCCACCACAAGCAGTCACTTGAAACATCCTCCAAGTGTCTATGCTGCTATGCACTAACCCACAGTACAACATCTGGGGTGGCACCCTGGTACCGCAGAGAAGCAGCTTCCAGTGAACAACCAGAAACATTTGTACATTTTTCCAGGTCATAAAGGTTTAATTCTCAGTGGGACTTTACATCAAGATGTCTCTGAGCATCCACAAGGAGAAGGTGTTGGCAGAAAGGCAAGCTGAATATTCTGCTTGCACTTCACAAGGGAAATCTTCCCAAATTGCAGAATAAACAAGAAAAAATGCAATTCAAAAACATCAGGAAGAAGAAAGAGAAGTTAATGGGAAACATTTCTTCTTAACATAAAGACTCCATATTATTTGATTTCATTTATTGCATTGAACCTACATCAGGTTTGTGTGCATTTCACCATCTTTGAACACGATTTTAGCATCTTCTGATAGTTCTTTACCTTTGAAAGTAGTAATTATATGGGTGGGGATGATAAATCTGGAAGGAATATGAGATGGTCTTGACAGGGGAGGACTTGGCAAAGCAGGACGAATAGAAAAAAAAAAGTAATATACTTTTTAAAAATTCTTTTAGGGCACCCACATTAAAACTTGCTTTTTGACCCCAATTTCTTCTGAGCACACTTTATCACACTACCAAAGAAACATTCTTCCATCAGAAATTAAGCCAGAGAGATTCCGTTGGCAATTGTCTGCCTGCTCCACAAGCAAGGCTCCTTCTGCGATCTTTCATGCTTTGTAAAACTAGTATTCAGCACACTTTTCTTTTTACATGGTGTATTTCAGCACTTACTCTGAACTCTCAATTTATCCAGATATCCTGAAATAAAGCAAGGGATGCTAAGGTCTGATTCCTGCTAAATTGACAGGCTTACTTTTATCTTGCTTCATGACTTTGGAGCGCAAGGTGAGTAAAGAAGACAGAAACATGGGTCAGCTTTATTTACCTTATGACTGAGCCCATGCTGGTAGGCCTGGATGCCCTTCCAAGTTCTGCTGAGGAATTGCATGACGTTCGTGACTGACTTGGTCACGTAAGAAGTCAGTGGCAGAAATAAGAAATAAACTGTATTTCTCAATGTAGGACATGTAGCTATACCATTCCTGTAACTCTGGATATGAGTTTCTCTTTGCAAATTATGTAAATATTTAACTTTTCTCACTTACAGAGTAATGCCTTTCTTCTGTTAGCAATTATAGATCAAGGCAAGGTTATTTTAATACCCATTTCGATATATCCCCCATTAAATTAAAAATTTAACTCTTTGCATGGTTCTTGCTATATCTTTTTTCTTATGAGAAAGTATTGTGATTCAGAGCAAGTTTCATATCTTCAAAGTAGCTGAAAAAAGGGTATTTCAATATAATATCAGGGCTATGTCAGGAAGATAACTAGGGAAAATCAGGCTAGCTACAGCCAAAGATATCCAGCTGTCTTAATCCCTATAAATCTCTGCTAGAGCAAGTGGAAAGGAAATATGTAAAATAGCAAAACTGCATATGTCTCATGTTTAAATGTTTCCACAGAAGTCTAACCACGCTTGAAAGTTAATCTTTAATTCAAAGAATAGGAAATACCAAGGAATCATTTCCAAGGCCACAGGTCACTAGGGAATACAGTAGTCTGACTTCATAAATCACAAGCAAGCAATGTTAACTGAGTCCTTAGTGGGTTTTATCTCATTTTCAAGGGTCTGTATGTCTGTTACATATTTTTTAAATGCTAGTGGCGATCGAAACAATGTACAGAGGAACATGTGTAACCGTGGGGACTAATAAGAGAATTTCTGTGGTTGTGCTTGACAGGATCCCAGAACTGAAGCCTCTGAAACCCACATGCAAAAGTTTAACATGTCACGGCAGGCATTACCTCTCCTAATTCTGTTCTGCATTTAAAGTTACATTAAAAGTACTCCAAAGTCATTGCCGGCCCAAACATTCATCTCGCAGAAGTGGCGATCAGCCTACTCCCTAAAAGAGGAGGTAAATCAATCAGTGTTCAGAATTCCTTCAGCAAAACCATCAGACACCACACTGCACTTCCAGAAGGTTTCAGGATGAGGTTCAAGGAACCAGTTAGATAGATGTGCAAACTCCACTGCCAGAAACTGAGGATTAACAGAGGTCTGGTCAGACAGCAGGAAAGGGCAAGACTTCAGAGACCGAGTCCACACAAGTTGTGTAAAGTTCCATGGTGAAATAAGGGAGTAGGGAGGTGTGAGTTGGGAGATAGCTGTGAAGGGAAAGATCTGAAGGAGATAAAAAAATGTTAAAATGCACCTGAATCGAAGGCATCCAGAGAGGCAGTAAATGGTAACCTTTCCCTAAGCTGTAGTCATTTTTGCTGTTGCTGCCTTCTGTGAGCCATGCAAATGTTTTCTTCTCCCCAGGCTCTAAAATGATAATAACACCTCAGAAGGATGCCTCTGAGGTTTAATTAGTTGTCATTTACCAACGATCCTCCGTAAAGTAAGACCATCTTACTTTATCAGGCCTACTTCCTTAACATAAATTTTGAAAAAATCTGTTAGGAAATTTAAGGATTTGTTATCTTATATAGAGTATGCATACACCATTTAATATCTTCAGAACTGACTGGGGAATGGGAGTCCTCATTTTGATTTTCAGGGAGTATCTGGAAAGCATGTGCAGCGTGTGAGCTGTGAGAACCTCTCTCCATTCTTTTGCTGTTTTCTATGAAAATGAAAGGCTTCTACGCCAAATTACAGCCCTTAGAAGGGTCAGGGGGAAGATCACATTCCAGTAGGTGTTGAATTACTTGTGGTTCAAGACAGAAGTCGTCAAGTCCTAGAGCACCAGCTCTAATTTGAATATGGGCAAAATCTGAATGTAACTCTAAACATCTGAGTTTTGAGCAGCCTTACATAACTTCCAGCAGGCAGTGAAGTTATTGCTCTGAACGCTAATTACTCACCACCAATATCAATCAGGTTGCTTGTGTAAGTAGTTATGCAGGCACAAGCAGTAATAGGAAAATCTATCCCTTTGACTTTCATGTTCACCAAGATTATATGACTGGATCCTTCAACGTGTAAACTCTCTTCCTTAACCTTTCTATAGAATTTCTCTGTCCTCACTGTGTCCTAGCAGGAATTTACACACCATGAGCAATGGGCAGTTTAGCCGAGTTGCTTGTGCTGGTTAGCTGTCCCAGTAGAAACCTTGGGGTTTTTACCCTCAGCATGGGCAGAAGGGGAAGAAGAGGGACTGCTACCTCCCCAAAAACCTGAAACCCATGGAATAAAGACATCAGAAAGGGCAGGCATCCTGAGACCATCTCCATTTCTGCCAAAGCCTTGCTCACAGCCTGCAAACTGGAATTTATTTTTTGGCTTGACAGGGCTCCCCTATTGAGACTTTAAAGGCTTGCAAATGCCACTGGTGTCTCATGTGAAAACAAAGCAGCTAGGGCTTGGCAAAGGGTGTGGAGGAGATTTATAAGGTGTCTATCACTGCAAGAAGCACTGTCAACAACCCATACAGAAAAGTACTGTCCTACTTATTTCTTGTGGATGAAAATTCAAACAGTGCTTCTGAAATAACATCCTCAGCTATTTCTATCTCCTGGCTTATAAAGTGACATTCCATAGAGTTTAAGCATAGCAAAGCAGCATGGGCCATTTGCGAGGAGAGCTATCATGTCCTGAGAAAAAAAAGATAAAAGAGATAAATAGCCGAGTACAATATTGTACCTCAACAACCTGAAAGACAATCTCAAAACTGAATGGAAGAATGGAGAGCTTTTATTTCTTGGTTTTTTAAAGAACAAAGCTTAGCGATTTCCTTTAAAAGCTATTCAACAAGCTCCCCTAAATCCTATTACAACTTAATGTGAAATGCATCTGTTTCCATAAGAACAACAGTGGCAGCATTCATCCTTTGTAGTCTGTCCTTTGTTGTTTTTTCTATCTATTCTTGTAGATCTTTCCACTCTAGTATACCATACACAAAACAAGAACTGATAAAATTTCAGTCAGAGCATTTATTTATTAAGTCAGTGCTGGAAATTCAGTTTGTTCCTGCTTGCTGCCTGAATCATGCCAAATTAAATTATTGCTCAAGGAATTTATAAGGTGAAGAAACTGTTTCGATACTGTCCCAACATTTCTTGCATGTGGATTCTGTATTCAGTTACATATATTTATCCGCACGTAATAGCAAAGATGAATATTGTCTCTGCATGACTTCTCACTGTAACTGAGAGCCAAATGTACTGTAATGTATTCAGCCTGTGTATTTTAAATCAGTTCAACATCAGCTCAGCACTGCACCATTTTCTTAGAACCTACACATGTAGCTGTCTATATAATATTTTTCTAAGACATGACCAAGCTGGTGGGTTTATCTGATGTACACTGTTTAACTGAATTCACATTCAGCAGACTGTGAGGCATATTAATTCTTAAAAGGGTGTATATTTAGAAAACCTTAGACAAATGGAGACTAGGAAGAGCAAGATGCAACATGCTTTTATTAATGTCTTGCCTGTGGAAAAAGGTGACTTTGATTGTTTGTATGTTCTGAATTCAAATGCTGTGTGTCTTGTTTTTATACACATAAAATTAAGTTTTAGCACCTTTAGCTTTTTTAACCTTCACCATCATCACCATTACAAATTTAAACAATGCGTTGTTTAATGTTTTAATTAGTGTGGCCGATGTTTTTAATCTGTTTTCCCTCTCACTGTCTCTTAATCAGGTAACAGACATTAAAGAAAAGCTAAAGCTCTCTAAAAAGTTCTGGTCAACGTTGCCCTACACAATCTGCAAGGATGAGCGAGTGACAGCCGGTCCGTCAGTCGAGGAGGACTGCTGGAATGGCCACACCAAGGCGAGGTGAGGTGGACCCCTCTCCACCCCACCCTGTCCAAATCCCCATCTGGCCTGAAGCGATCATGAAGCTGAGGGTATTTCACAAAACTGTTTGTGAGTTTGAAACAGAAGTGGGGAGAACAAGTCATTGTCCACACGCAGCTTGTAGCCAAGATTACCTATTGTCAAAGTGCCATTAAAGCCAGAGTGTGAGTCAGGGTAAATGTGCACAGTGTGTCAGCATGTGAAGGCAGAAAATGTGCATTGGTTCGGCTCCAGAAGGATAATTTATACTGAGATTTCAAAGAGCTCTTTAGGTCCATTTAGCATCCCTGTGTTGGGACTGACAGCTTGTGAAGCAATTGCACTCTCGGGATATCATACTGGGATGAAACAGAAATTGGAATTTCAACTCTACTTGCTATTGGCTGGCAAAGCTTAGGGCTATTTGCTGGGGAGGGTGGGGGGGCAGAAATGAAAAATAACCACTGGAGAATAAATGCAGCAGTCCTACTTATCCTGTGTAGAAGATTTGACCTTATGTTACTTCTTCAGAGATAACTTTGGTCATCTGCCCTTGTTTGTGATGAGTGTTCTGTGAGTTTTAATTTTGAAGTTTACTTGGCCCTGGCTGCAGCAGAGCAGGAGCCAGCAGATGAGCAGGTGTCTCCAAAGGTCCCAGTGTGGATTCACCAGCTGACAGAGGAGAGGATCTGATTATCCTTCCTGAGAGGGGGAGGAATTGGCTCAGGGACCATGCCGGGGCTGTCTGGTTTCAGGTGCACAGTGGTATCCTGTGCTTTTGGGTAGACATGAGGAGTGGAGAGGTTTGAGTGTCTGGTGACAGCTGAATCTCGAGAGAAGTGACACTTTCTGGCACTCAGGGACTGGAATCTTTATTTTCCTTTTACTTGAAGATACAGATGAAGACAGAATATAAAAATGAGCCAGTAAGAACCAACCAATCAAACAAACAAACAAAAAATAGAAAAAAATAAGTAAGACAAACACATAAAATATAAAAACAATGAAAATAAGACAACATAGGAAAAAACTTAGAAAACTGCTCAGTGTAATTTTACATGGATGTATGGATGGACAGATACATAAATAGATTGCACCCACCCCACCATCTCTTCATCTGATCATTTTGATAAGGGGCACAGTTTACAGGGGGATGTTTCACACTGAGTGCACACCATTTTTTCCTAGCCGTACTACACAACCTGCAAAAATATTCATTTTACAGAGAAGAGGAAGGGGCTGTTTGGGATGCTGCTAGCCCCTTGAATCCACTTTTGGATGCATGTGAACAAATCTGTCCAAAAGCATGAGCCCTTGCTTAGTTGCTAAGTCCCAGATCCAGAGAAAGCCCCTGGGGATTCAGAGAAATACTAGGAGGAGTGTCTGGCTATTACAGAACTCATCACAAAGGAATAGTGGGAAGAGAGAAATAAAAATGTGCAATTCTCTCTTTCTATATTTATCCTTTCTTGTTATTGAGCTTTGAAAGACATGAGCCCAGGCCAGTGCACTGCCAGTAGTTAAGCAGAGTTTCCAGGCATCCCAGCTAAATGCCATGAGCCACATCAGAATGCATGCATCAGTAAGAGGTATATGCTGCTCGTTCTACAAAAGAGCAGTCAAATCCCTGAATATCTATCTATTCCTCCTGGTTTCCATGGCCAACACTGCTGTGTGTACCACATCTGGCAAATACTTGGCAGCTCTCTTCTGCTCCTGCACTGATGGGTTTGGCACAGCTTCCACATTTTTGGGAGTTTTTTTCACCCTTCTTTTGCAGTATTTATCTTATGAGAAGCCTGGTTATTTTCATGATGCCTCCTAAGATTAATGTTCTGGAGAGAGAAGACCTGTCCTCTGTTAATAATGTCCTTGATAATTGAACACAGATGTTTCCTGGGTGTAGAGTGACAGCTTCAAAATATCACCTGAAGATACAATTTCAGCAGGTCCAGCCACTGCTTCTCTGCCCAGTTTCTGTTTAATATCCATTCACAAAGGAAATGTATAGTTATAGTCTTAGTAACAGAATTCAATAAATGCTTCAGGTGGAGGCAATAACAATAAATCAGAGAAACACCGCAGAATGCCATGGCTTGTATATGAAATAGTATTAAAAACAATATTGAAAATAACTAGCTTTAAATGCAAAATCGCCTCTTGCCTATTGGACAAAGACGTTTACTGCAACATTAAAAAAAAAAAGGTTTCCTTGATCAGACTGATTAGTATCTGATGTCAAATAGTAGCTCACAAGAACAAGCATAGCAAAATCTGGCCAGTATTAGTATGTGTGTATATATATACACGTTTGTGTTCACCATATCAGCTGTCATAAGCACTCCTGTGCTATATGAGGAGCTGCATGTTGAATTCCAGAGAACATGACAAAAGCCTGTGATAGAAAAAAAAGGAAATTTAGCCACCTCCTGTTTTCCTAGACATTAGTGCTGTAAACAAAAAGACAACATGGTGTTGGCTACCATTGGGAAAGGAAATTATTCCTAGGTGTTTTTATCAAATCCTGTTTTGGAATAAAACATCAGAAACTTTGAATTCCCGGATAGACATTATGCTTTATGTTTCACTTTACACATCACCTTTCGATGCTGCTTTTACTGGGGGAAAAGAGTTACAAACCTGAGATCACAGAGAATGAAAGCTTGGCTTTCTCCTGAGAGAGGCATTACACCAAGGTCATTTGTGGTTATTACACTCCCTAAATATCACTTTGCTGCCATGATTAATTTACAGTGACACCAGGTCGCCAACTGAAGGTCGCCAATTCACAAGTAATCATGGGGTAACAGCGTCATCCATTTGGCGTTCTGGAAGGGTGCACTTGGCTCGTTGCTGATCCTGTTCGAAGAACAGTTTTAATCAGGTCATATCACGTAGCAAGCAAGTGCTGTGGAAATGGGAGAATATTTATTAGATGGATGAATCTCTTTTTTTGAAAAATCCATATCAAAAATAATAGTAATAGCTCCTTCAGACAAAGTGCCTTTTAGAGAGGTGCCCAGCAGGATTTCTCCATCATATTTGTATTCAAAAAAGAACATGAAAGTAATTTTATGTTTAAAGAAGTGGCATCTTTTGCCAGCTGTACACAGACAGATTTCTGAAAGCTATTTAGGATCTAAAAAACAACATTAAGATCAAACTTTAAAAATTTACCTCCTTCCCTACATGCAGTTAAATTCTTAACAGCTGATAACATCTTCACTTGTAGGTATTCTCCAGAAATTAAGAAATTTTCCCAAGAATAATGGAAATCAGGCTTTAGGACTTAAACCAAGTCTGAGGTATTAGTCCTTGATATATGACTTTTACTGAAGTGAGAACAGCAACCAAATCTGGAACCCTCTGAGGTTCAGGGGAAGAACCTTGAATTGCTCCAACCAACTCAGCCAGCTCATTTCAACCAAAGCATCTGAGAGATTTTACTCACGCACTATCATCCTAGTGCTCACTCTCACCAGTGCCCATGCTATAGACTTATTAATATGTCTTAGCTCATGGAATGGATGAGACCTGCATTCCTTTCCACAAGGAACCTATCACTCCTCCAAGCAGAAGAAGAAACAGAATTACATAGAGACATAAAAATAAAATAAACAGAAAAACATAGAGAAATAAAAGGAAAAATGAAGACTATAATTTTCCGTATCTAGCTCAAAACTACAAGGCATGTCACCAAAACAAATCCAGGATAGATTCTCAGCTGTCCTGACATTCTCTTCTTCTGCCACACTCTCGTGTGAGAGTGTCTACTTCTGTGGCAGAGAGCTTTTAATTCCTGGTGAAATTCATGTGGGAAGAAAGACTTCTGATTGACCAGATCAGTGTTTTCCCTGAGAAAGTTGCTCCCTGCTGTCCAGCAAAGCTTGCATTGACAATGAATTGAATGTTCTTTAGCTGGAGGTAGGCACAGATAAGTATTTATCACCACTAATGAAAGCGTGAATAAACCACTGCTCAGTAAGTGTGAAAACTGACTATTCTTAATTGATGGGTCTAGGTTTTTTTACATCTTCCAACAAACTGGCAGGTGAACCATTTTCTCCCTCTCCTTGTGTCTCCTCAAGCTTTTCTCCAAGATGCAGGAAAAAAACCAAACTGAAAATATCCTACGGGGATTACCTCCTGAGCAAACAGAATCAGATGAAGTGAACTAGTTAGCCAAACAAGCCAATTTTCCACTGCACTTATCTTTCTGGACCAGATGTGACTGTCTAAACCCAGACCAGCCTGAGTAAGCCTGTGCTGTATTTTGTACTCTATTGCCTACAATTCTGTGCACCTGGAATAACTCCAGTACTGCCTAGGTGGCATGCCCCAGCTGTGCTGTAAGCAGCTGCTGTGGCAGCAAAATATGGAGAATGTTGCCCTTTAAGACAGATTCTTTTAAAAATCAGAAGATACCTCCCTTTTTTTTCTTTTTTTTTTCTTTTTTTTTTTTTTTTTTTTTCTTTTTTTTTTTTTTTTGTGTAGGGGTAGGGGTGTGTCAACCCTACAGGCTTTATATAAATGACCTGAAAGATTCATCGATCATTTTTAGACTTGAAAAGGAAGAAGACACCCTGGAACATTAACAGGTTATTAAAAAAAAAAAAAAAAAGAAGAGGGAGAAGAGAAGTGGTTTTAAATAGGCTTTGTGGTACTTGGCTATGATGTGCCAAAAGACATTTTGCTGTGTCTGCTGAGACAGGCAAGAACTGTGGAAAAGCTAAGAGGAACAGAAAGCATTAATATTTTAGAAAACAACATAAATTACACTAAAATCCTGACATAGCTGAGCAAGGAGCAAACAGCAGAAAACAAACAGTATTGTTCAGCTTCTCTATACTCAGGGCTAAGAAAGCTTGCTTCTTTTTCTTTTTTTTTTGCTAGGAAGATGCAAAGAACAGATACTGATTCAGGTTGGCACTTCTCTTCTTTTCTTTTATAATGGGCATACAACTTCTTGTAATGGCCAGGCCTACAAAGACATCATTAATGAGAGAAGAAGCAGCAGCAAAAGCTTAAAATTCACAAGGGTGTCTCCACTTACGGAACTGCAGCAAAAGCAGCTGTGTTCAACAACTTTGCCCAGCCAACAACAAATCTTCTGTCAAATCATGGTCCCAAGACATGGCTTCCTATTCAGTGTGACTTAACCCTTCCCCACACACATCAAAATGCTTTTGTCAGAACATGTGTCGGGCTGCCTCTCCGAGGCTGTCGCTCACGAAACACCTTGGGCTGTGTGTTCCCATATCTGCATCAGTCCTTTAAAGAAAGGAAAAGTATTCAAAGATATTTCATTGAATATAGACATTTCTGACTCTTTTTTCCCCACAAAGAAGCGGGTGAACGAGTTCAGTAATGAGGGCAGAATCCAGCTACACCTTCAGACATGTAAATCCAGGTGCTTAAATATGGGGTGAGACAATGAGGACTGTGTTGCCCATGCAGTGGTAGTATCATTGGAGACTCTCTGGTGCATCTGGGGTGAGTATGCCAAAGGACAGTGTGCCCCTCTGCACCAGAGCCTGGGCTAGAACTGCTTCAGCATTTTGAAAAGCACCAATGTTATGGTGCCTGAAAAGAGCCCCATTATCCTGTCAGTCTTCTCAAAGAGGCAGTTTTCCACTGCCTGAACACACTTACCTACTGCCATGTAAGATGGTCTAAGTAGTCAAGACACCTTTCTGGAACTGGCAGATTAGACCAGTTCTAATCTGATTTCTTTGTTACTTCTTTGAATAACCTACGGGATATTCAAACCCTGCTGGAGTGGCAGCATGACACCAAACAGCCTACATCCCAGTGGCTAAAGTGGTATTCAAGACTCAATTCAGCTGCCTAAAGAATGACACACACTGTAACTGTAGATGCCCCAGATGTCCAGGACCTCCTCCTCAAGCCAAGGTATGATCCAGAAGGAGCTTTCAGAGCTCACCTTTCAGAGCTAGTGACAAGAAGAGGAGGAATAACTAAGAGCATTCAAATGGCACCAGCTGTCTATGTTTATGCAAGTAAATCCCAGCAGATGAAATATAATGAACCAGTCATTTGGCCAAAGGCACATGGGACTCTAACAGCTGTCCCTGCTCCACTGATGAATAAACTCCTGACTAGCTGTGACTGGGTCTGGTGGTGACTGGATCTGGTGAGAGTGGGACTCTGATTATATGCAGATGCTTGCATTTGAACATACAAGATTTGATATGTGTGTAAACCTAAAGATGAATTTTCAGCCTTTCTAATTCTTTTGCTCTTATGTCCTAAATGCCAAGGGAATTGAAATGTCTGACTAACTGTTATGCAGTAGTAAGGCCATGGATTTCTTGTGACCTGCATCAAGTATGTGTCCCTTACACACTTAAGTGAGATACACTTGCCAGGAATGTTTTGGGGATCACCAGGTCCTGGGCAGATAGAGCAGGGTGTGTGACAGTTTGACAAAATCACTTTCTGTAACTGAATGGGTTGGCCCATTTAAAGTTAGATGGTCCTGAGAAGGACACGAGATGCACACTAGTCACAGTGCAAAATACGAATCTTCATGAAATGGACACACCAGAGCACTCTCTAATTGCTTTAAGTCAGTACATTCTTCTTTTATTATTGATGATAAGACAAAAAGAAATCAAACAGAAATCAGTCAAAGAAAGCCTGTGAGCTGCCCTTCAGAGCTATCCTTAGTTTCTCATGGACAGCTTGCAATAGAGAGCAGCTAACCCTTCATAAACAAGGAAAGCAATCCACATGAATGTTTAGCACTTTCAGGTCACTGGTAGCTACTGACAGCTATGGCCATTGTCATGGACAGGATACTGGGCAAGGAAGTCATCCTCTCTGAGCCAGTAGTTCAACTCTTACATTCTTGCTTTTTTTAATCAACTGCACCTCGAAATGGCTGATTTACTACTAGGCTGAGTAATTTATCTACAGCAGCCCTTTCATTTGTAGAGACGTGTGACAGATGGAAATGCTGTTCCTTTGCAGTTCAGAGCATCCCTGACTGCCAAGGTCTCCATCCTACTGCCTCTAGGCAGCTCTGCATAATTATTTCCTATTCTGTCTTTAGTGATTCATAACACCATGGTCTGCAGTCTTCCATACTGGGGGAGGTAGCTCTGTGTTCTCACCATAGTAAATCTGACTGCAGGAGTCTGGATGGGATCCCCACAGCACTGTTATTTCTCATCATGGTACTAGCGAAACAACAGGACATGCAGCTTGAGGCTGGGTATTTTGGCAATCATGCTCGGTTCTTAGATGTTCACATGCCCCCAGGATTATTCTCATGTAAGCCTTCAAAGGCCACTGCTGGCAAATGAGTCTCATCTTGCAAAGTAAGGACCTATTATGCTGAGACTAAGCCTCTCCTTGGTGCAGCAAAGCATCTGTTGTCTTGTGAACCTCCAGAAGCAATGCTGAGCTTGTTTTCCCTTCACCATGGCTTCAACAGAGAAAGTCCTTTCTTCTCTCTTACTTTCACATTTATTTTTCCAGACCAATATGAACAATGCTGTTATCAGTGCCAGACTTCAGTGGTGATAGAAAATTGGGCACACACAAGTGAGGGTGACCTGAAATACCCTCAAACTATATTTGGTACCAGGCATCATGAAAGTTTGTCATTAGTAGGCTAGATTGTTCTATCATTGCTTATTGTCTGAGCACATACGCACACGAGGAGTCCAAAAACATCAGTAGGACAGCCCGGTATGCAAACTAATTACAAAATAGATCATATCCTTATAAAGAATGTAAACAAAGGGTTGATCTGCCCCGTATCCCTTGCAGCCTAAATATGAGACAAACACAGTGGGTAAAGACAGACAAGAGAGAACAAGGAAGCTGTGATACATTATTTTCTCAGGGTGCCATGCCAGCACAGAGAAATAAAGTCAACCCTTTTTCAGCCTGGTAGCTGTTAAATGCACAGATAGTTTTTAACAGAGATTCGAAGCACAGAAAAATGTAGCTTTGCAAATGACTATAAGGAGAGCTTCCCGACGACAAAGAGCAGCAGGGAACAAAGTGTGCATCTTTAAACAAAGGGTAATGGAGATTTTTACTGTAGGAGGATTCAAGGCACGGGCTGCTTTTTGTAGGGGAAAGATGTGCAAAAACACATTTGCTGCCTGTGAGCAGCCTAAGATTGCATTACTCAAAGTCAGAGAAAGGAATGCTGCAGTAATCAAGAAATTTTAAGATAAGAGCCTAAATAAAAGATTCAGATTTGTGGAGGATAGGAAATGCCATACCTTAAATGTTGTGCACAAGGTACATGATACATGCAAGCATAGCCTGGTTTAAAGGAATAAGGACCAAATCAAAGAGAACACAGGAGTTTGGTAAAATTATAATGCTTTTTATCGGCCTGGATGTCATATAGGCTGGAGACGTTGTTCATGGTGGTCTAAAAAAGGGATGCAAGGAAGAATTGGAGAAGAAAATTAAGTACTCTTAAACTAAGAAAGCCATAACACCTCAGGATAGGCTTCTAAACTGTCTCAGAACAACAACTATGCTATATACAACAAAGGACTTCATATTTTTTAAGCAGAAAGAAATAAAAACAGCAGAACGCACTGTTAGATGCTTAATTTAGTGTGCAACCATTCATGTCAGCAAATGATATGAATATGCAGTGACTTATGGCTGGCTTATGAACCTTTTCCATAGTTCACACAGTCATTGCTCTTGCTGGGGCATTTATGGAGAGTTAGGAGGCTGAAAAACTTAAATCCTTTCTGCTCCCCATGCAGCTGAGCTACTAAACAGACCCTTCGGCGTCAGTAAAATTAAGAACTATATTTTTAAAACAGTTTTAATGGATCTGTTTAAGAACTGCACATGGGATTTTTTAGCACATCATTTACTGTACAGTGTTTTATTTCTGAAATTGCTGCATCCCAAACTAATCTTTTATCTGCTGTATAGATACTTGCCTGAGATTATGAACGATGGCTTGACCAACCAGATCAACAATCCAGAAGTAGATGTGGACATCACAAGGCCAGACACCTTCATTCGACAACAAATCATGGCCTTACGTGTCATGACTAACAAACTGAAGAATGCATATAATGGGAATGATGTCAACTTCCAGGATACAAGTAAGAAGCCATTAACTGTCATTACATAACTGTAATTTTGAAAACATTTATTAATTGGCTCTGTTGCAATGACTTTCTGTGGTCTTTGTGCTCTGCATTGCTGACAACATAAAATGTCTTTTTCTATTCCATGAAATTCCAGTTATATAATTGTTTCTTTTGGTTCTCTTCCTTATCTTCATGTTTAATGCATCAAGACACTGAGGGCTTTCCATAATGCCAGCAGTCTGATCCTTTTTCAGAAGAGCATGTAATCATCTAATTAAGTCACAGTGGGTTTCATTTGGAAGCTTTACTGAGTGAAATTTAGCACCACCAACACTTCCTCATTCCCAATGTGTTCATCTCCACTGGGGTGCCAAGTGGACGGGCGGAAAGGGACGAAAGCTGTAACCTATAGCACTCACGTTGTTTCCCTCCCTCCTTTGTGCCAGGTGACGAAACCAGCGGCTCGGGCAGCGGAAGCGGCTGCACAGACGACATCTGTCCCACCGAGTTTGATTTCGTCACCACCGAAGCACCGCCCGTCGACCCGGACAGGAGGGAGGTGGAGGCTTCAGCCACACAGCCTGGCTGGTCACTGCAGACATTGCTCGTCATCTTCCTCACTCTCGTACTGCAGAGACAGTGGAGATAATCCTGGATCTAGGCGGATAAACTGTGTTTTAGCTACAGAAACAGCCAACTTTCTCCTTTTCTTATACTCTTGGACAATGGACCACGTCACAAACACTTGCAGTTTTCTACAAGATAGCAGTACTGCAACCTGCTTCCCATTTTAGTTTTCCCAAAGAGTACCAGGTGCCAGACTGAACTGCTTACTGCTTTTTTCAGATATCTCTGAAGATGATATCCACTCTTGAGAGAATTCTTTCTCAATCCTTTATTATAGGAGACTTTCTGAGCTTCATTTCCTTTTATGCTGCAAAAGGGAAAAAGGATCTTACAGTATGTGTTTTTCCCCAGTGATAAAAAAGAGGGGGGAAGAAACCAAGAAATTTTTCTTTCTGAATCAAGCCTGACTCAAGGCTGCTGCATTTCAACAGAATATCAACAAAACACAAAAAAAAAGATAAGAAAGGAACACAAAAAAATGCAACCGTTCTTCACTGACAGCCAGGTTTCCTTTAGGAACTTCTGTAGGATGATTCAGGTCAATAGAATGATCACTGTTATAGGGAGGAAGGCTGGATTTTTTTTCTCCAACACTAAAAAAGTATGTCTCAGCAGTGAATGTCTTGCACTCCATCTGCCAACCACATCAGACTGGTATGAAGGTAGAGAAGCTGAAAAATAAGTTTATCTTTTAAGTATGGTAGTAGTTCCACTAGCTTCAGAATGTCATGTTACAGTTGCTTAGTATTTAAATCTTAATGCCCAGTAAAAATATGAGTAGTAGCAAAGTTTCACCTAGTTTCTTTTAGGATTTATCCATGTTATACAATTGTCACAGTTTTCCACTTAGCTCACCACTGTGAGCTCACCAGCCATGATGGTAATGTTAAACAACGCTCTTGACCCCTCACAGGTTCAGACAGAAAATAATCTCTTGTGATGTAATCTTTTTTCCTTTTGTTACTGTTCTGACATCAATTAGAACTTTATGCTACTATGTCCATTACCCTTCCAAGACAGCAATTCTCTAATAGACTAACAGCAACCGGATCAATAGTGGGTTTCACACCTAACTACATCTTTCATATCAGTTAATTTCGGTGTCACAAGGATTTCTTCTACAAAATTTCACATCAAACAAATATATAGTACTGACATGGAGATTTCTTTCACTTTTTTAGTCTTAGTATGATCATCTATTTTTATATATATAAATAGATATAAATCACAGATTTTAACTTCTTAATTACAAGCTCAGGGTTGACACTTCTTTATAAGAAAAAAAATGTTTGGTCAACCAACTCTTCTTTTGTTTGCTGCTCTGAAAAGTAACCTTTTAATGACTGGTGAGCATGAAAATCAAAGAAGAGAATTTTTTACGTATCCAGTTGTCCATTTCTTAACAAGTGTGCAGGTTGGTGGAGAAAACCTTGCTCATATGTATGTATTTGGTGGAAGTAGAGGGGCATGTGAGTTTGTATGATAGGCCTAGAGAAGGACATGGATGTTAATTGTGATGGTAATTTTACTTTCTGATTCTTCAAAGATACATTGCTTTAATAATCACTGTCTAAATGGTTATGGTCTGGGATAGAGTTTCCCTAATTTGCATCTGGTCATAAAACCCAGAATGGAAGCTGTTTAAATCCTGGAAAAATATGTGTCAACAATTAGGCATCAAAATCTTCCTCCTTCTATCAACCACAGACAAAGAATTTTTGGGGCAATTCTGCATGGTGTTGAAATGATTTGCCAGAAATTTATTTCCTGATTTTTACGTTGGCTCTGGAAATGGTATATACAAGTTGTGGTAACACTGTAAAGCCAGCCAACCACATTTCAATTTAACAGCAGAGCAGGTAGATCATATCCATTGCAATCACTTTTTCTTGTCAAATTATAATTAGCTATCGATTTAGGCATGAAATTAAAATAGAAAATACACAGCACGTTAGAATAAAGTATACTTAAGCACTTTTACCAAAAAGTATTTACAGTCTATTTATATAGTATGTCTAAAAACAAAAAGCATAAGTTTTGAGCCACTTGTATTCCATTCCTTTTTTCCCCATTTGTTTACTTTGAAATACAATGATAGATAGCATCATGGAATCATAGAATCATGGAATGGTCTGGGTTGGAAGGGACCTTAAAGATCATCTAGTTCCAAGCCCCCTGCCATGGGCAGGGATGCCATTCACTAGATAAAGTTGCTCAGGGCCCCATCCAGGTGGTCTATTCTGGGCCCAGATCAGTGTGTCACTGTCTAAGTGTACAGATCACATGGATCTTACGTGGCCATAGCGATGTTTCCCACTTCTCCAAAGGTTCCCGCTCGAGCAGATCTTGTGATTCAGGATTTAGTGTCTCCAGGAAGTTTAAGCCAATTCTCATAGGCTTTTTCTTTTGCCCTGTTACAGCAGGTACCAAGCAGAAGGTCTTCACTTTTAATTTTTTTCCTGAAATTGCACATGCAGCTTTCTACAAAGAAAACCCTTTAAAAATCTCCCCGATCCATCTCTTTCTACCTGTCTCCACATCCTCTCTACATCCTCAGCAACTTTGTTTCGGGAGAAGTTAAGTTTGATTTTGATTTCTCTGGTTGTGTGTTTATTCAGTGTTAACTGATTCTATTTCCATCCAGTTATTCTGGATCTGAAAGCTTATTGGCAGGTGACAATGGCCAAGTCCTCTGATGCAAATCCTCTGTTGTACTTGCTCCACATTGCTAGTGAGGGAGTTGATGGACTTGTCAGGTTTTTGTGTTAGCCTCCGCCCACTTGTAGGTGATCTGATGACTGTTTTCAGCTGGTGCGGCCAAGGTGTGTGTCCAGGGTGCTCTCATCTATTTGCAGACCTCCATGGACTTTTGGACAAGGAGTAAGAGGGATCCCTAAGAACTAGGGGTTCACTGAAGGCGCTCCTCACTGGAGGAGCTTGCCCTGCTCTTCTTGGACTGGATCTTACAAACTGCCACTCAGACAACACACTAGCCTAATCTTTGCCAAAAGGTAATTCTTGCAGGGGTTCTGCCAGAAATTTATGTCTTCCACATTATTATTTCTCCTCTTATTTTCCTACTATGCATGGTGATATTTTGTCAGGAGACAGAGATGCCTTTGCATGAAGTACTGTGCATACATTTCTTTAATAGTCCCTAAAGGTTGAATACACTCATCATACATTACATTTTTCTGAGATTAAGAGAGCTATTAAATCTACAGAGAAAATGAAATTGGGAATGAAGGAGAAAAAAGAAAAAGCATTCATGTTCATAAATGTGAGAATCTTCATAACTTCAAATTATTCTATTTGCACATTCTTGCATCCAATAACTCTTCTTCTAAGGTAATTTTTTGATGTGCCACAATTTAAATATTTCTCTTCTGTTAGCAGCCGATAAAGTAAGAAATTATAAAGAAGACAATTACCTGTTCAAGAAAAAGAAGCTAAGTCCTAAGGAAAAGTCCTTTGATTGTGTAAACCCTCTATGCTGCTCAATCTAGAAGTTCTTCTCTTGTAATGTTCTTTTAAAGTGGGGACTAATAAAAAATTAGATGCAATTAATTACATAACCATTGCTGTAGACCCCTATGAGATTGACCTTTTCAGTATTAACTGAATTGCTTTTGTATCATCCCCAAATTTTTCATGTTCATTGTACTGCAGATTTTTCTACTGATGACTAAGTATATAGTACTATAAATGCAGTGCAGACTACCTGGACTCTAGCCAAACTTAGGCATTACAAAAAAAGACAATCAGAAAAAATGAGAAAAGAGGATAGAGATTTCCTGCAAAAGAGGAAGACAAAAGGAACCTGCGCCCTGGTGTTCTGGTAAGGGTTGATCTGTCCCAGTTTCCTAAGAGGCATCACAGACCTCTGTCCGTGGAAAGCTCCCAAAATCTGAGTCTCAGATGCACAAATCATCCCAGTTCTGTGGGATTTTTAGGAAGGATGATTCCCACACGTGTGAACCAGTTTGAGCTGCTTCCATGCAAAATGGCTTTACTGTGCATGTGACTGAGCACTGGCCCAGATTGCTCAGAGGGGCTGTGGAGTCTCCCTCACTGGGGATACTCAAGAACTGTCTGGACACAACCCTGTGCCATGTGCTGTAGGATGACCCTGCTTGTGAAGGGAGGTTGAACCAGATGACCCACTGTGGTCCCTTCCAGCCTGACCCGTTCTGTGATTCTGTGATTCTATGAGCTGGAGCTGTTCTTGGGAGGTGAACTCTGTGTGCAGTGTCTCAGCAGGCAGCAGTTGCCTTCAGTTTACTAACTGACTCTGAATCATTATCAAATGTAACTATACTTATTCACTGAAACTTTTATTACTTCAACATAAAAAATAAATTACAGCACTGATGCAAGTTGTGGTTTTTGTTTTTAATTTGCTTCCAAAGATAACCTATTAAAACTGAATACAGAAAATTTTAGACTGATTGTGCAGGTTGCTATAGATTTCATTATGGATATTAAGAAGAAATTGACATTTCAAAGACCACAAAACTATGTTTAGTATATTAACCCACAAATGTTCAAACCTGCTAGAGAAGGATGGATAGAGTTAGTAACAGTGGAATGTTACATAAAATTGAAAAAAGCCATAATTTTAAAGGCAAATTCAGCAGTCAAAGGCTAAATATTAGTGTCAGTACTGAGATTATGTTGTCAAAACATAATAGACTCAGCAATGCTTACTCTCAAGAAAAATAGGGCAGGTGATGCACTAAACATGGCAATATTTTCATTACAACTACTCAGATGGACTGTGAGGATTATATTAATATGTGTGATTATGACCCTGTTTTGATAAAATAATGATAAGGACCGGAGTACCATAGTAACAGGGCATGTGAAAGATAAATGCTATGATAGTAAAAATTTTCACATCTATTAAACAGTATAGGAGACAAAATGGAGAATGAAGAACTTTGATTTTTAAAATAAAGGTCTTGCATCAGACAAGACTGATGGTCTCCAAATAATTTAGTCAGAACATTATCCAACAGTCTGTCCTATTCAAATCTGCTCACCAATAAAACCAAACAATCACTTGAGGGTAATTAACCAACGTAACATGAAGTGTTCACTTACATTACCATCTTACTTTTCCTACTAAACTGAGTGTATAGTTTATGATTCTGATTGTGCATTGTATGAGGCCATAAACAGACTTGTGCATTGCACCTGCGTGAGATCCTGGTGCCGTGACAAAGCAAATGAGAGCTTTGTCATTAACAAGGATTATGACTATAATCAGAGAAAAAAAAAGTAAGTCCCTTTTTTTCTGGAAGCTGTTCGTATGTGGTTTGTTTCTGACTCTTAAAAAAACAACAACATTGTCCATAACAGAAATGACGTTAGCATCGTCACCTGCAAGTTTTCAACCTTTACTCCAAAGCAGTTGCAGTCTTTCTGCCTGGCTTCCCCACAGCCAAGGTCTCTGGACTCTCCAGGAGTTCAAGAAAGGCATATATGTTTGTCCATAGCTTAAAGTCTACACAGTTAAATCAAATCATTTCAAGAAAATGGGTCAGTATTTCAGTCAGCTCTTATTTCAAGTTTGTATTAGCACTGATAATTAACAGTGTAACACACACAAAAGGCTTTTGTTTCACATTGATGAAAAAAAGCCCTTCTTCCTTCTCCTCCTTTATTCTGGCCCTAGGAAATCTGTGAGGCTTAATACTTAAAGCAGTTGGCAACATCTGGTGTGTAGTTTGTTTATTAAACTCAGAACAGCTGCATTACTAAGAGGAGTTGTCTTTTTCTTGAGAGGGAATAGGGAAAGAGTGTGTCCATTTATCATTAGCAAAAAAGATGTACAGAGTGTCGACTATTTATCTTAGATATAGTGGAGGTCCATCTGTCAGCATTTCTGAAGATGTTTTAAAGCCAAATTTCCAAGGAAGACAAATCCACTCCCACTAAAACATAAATCAGTATGATTTTCTTCCATAAAAATAGCACGGAATATGTGGCTTTCAGTTCCAAGCATTGGGGAAGTTGGAAGGAAATCTGATTTCTCCAAAGTGGGAAGCTAGCCATTTAGACAGCTCTCCTTCTGTCATCTCCTGGAGCCCTTCTGTAGCTCTTCAGGGCTCTCCTGAGCCCCCACACAGATTGTCTGAAGCAAGGAGCCTCCTGGGTAAGAAAGTTGTCCCTGCTGACAATGGAGTTTGTTTTTCCAAGATGGATAGGAAGACAGCTGAGGAATGAGTCAGGGCAGAGTGACTTCACAGCGAGACCCTGGAGACATAGATGACTGGGGGGGATTAACAATAAAATCAGGTGAGGGACAGCTGGTGCTCCTCACATCTGTCCAGCTCTTCCTTTCAACCTACTGCCTGTGAATTTTCAGTGTAGTCTGATTATAATCATCTACTCATGGACATAGCAAAGGCACAACTATTGCTTCACAATTCAGCAATGCTTTGGTAGTCTGCTGCAAAGTTTCTCTCTCTCTTCTCATTTTCCTGGTAGACTGTCTAATTCTGTATCTTTCAGAGTCTGAAAGCTTACCACCTAAAACAGATTTCTGTGTGTCAATAGTCCTTTTTTCATTTTTAATAAGTGTTATTTAGGCACAAAAGTGGTTCACATCTCATAAAAATTATTCAATTTCACTATGTATCTAGTGAGTTTTCTTTTCCAGCCTGAAAATGACACTCACAGGAATCTTTGGAGAAAGCCCAAACTCCATTAACCCTCCAAGTTTCTTAGAGGTCTCCCATGTTCCACTAAATACCCCAAACACCAGGTTACAAGTGGACAGTGCTCCTTCTCATCCCTACTCTCCTCACTCCTCACCTCAAACTATCACCCTGGGCTTGAAAATCTTTTGAAATAAGTATTTCATCAAAGCTAGTACATTGAAAATCATTTTAAAAAATCTTTTTTTGCCATAGCTGTGTTTCCTGGTGATAAATAAGTCTAACTAATGCTTCCTGTGTGCCACATGTCCTATCTGTGTTTGAGTCACCAGTGTCACTATGACAATTTTCTTCTCCAGGCTGAACTGTCTTTTCAGTCATTTTTAGCTCACTGGATTTTCTATCTCACTTCACCAGATTTCCGTGCCTTTGGTAGAAACTAAAGCTATTTTCAGACAGAGGATGTAGCAAAAAGGAGGTTTGGTTCACTTATTTGGGAGGTTTCTATTGGGCTTTATCAAACCCCACCTTTAGCTTTTATTCTCTATTCTAAACATGCTTGTCTGGGTGTATGCTCTTGTTTATCTGACATAAATCCTACTGACTCCTTTTTAAATAAGCTTAATTAGATCTTATAGACTATGTTTTGGGTTATTTGTTCAGTTGTAGCAAAGTTCTACTTCTTTCTTGTAACCATGGCCTGCAATTTCTGTTTTATTATTGTCTGCTATGCTGATGAGCCAGCAAGGCCAATGGCAAAGAATTTGTGGATTTTTCTCTAGCAAGATAATAACTGAATGGGCAACAACTTCTAGAAACAATTCATCTTGCTTCTGTAATTGATTATTTTGAGGTCTTGCTGTTGTGTATTTTTTTTATTTCATTTTATTTTATTTAAACCTTGTGGCCTTCATTTCATTTACTTTACACATTGGCTACATGTATATTACATTGTACACATGTAATGTAACTACAGATTACCTGTTTCAGTCTTTAGATTACAGAGAAGGTTTTTAAGCAGTTGGTCGATTTTAGGGGTTTTTTTAAGAGCTACAGAGTGATGATCAACCTCAAAAATTTGCCCAAAGAGTAGTCAGAGGACTTCAGATTTCAGCTTCATGCTATTAGTTGAGTTTGAGGGTCCAAGAATATTTTGTAAATAATTTGGGAATATGTGCGTGTACTTGAGGGGGAAGAAAGGAGCATCTGCATCTCTGAAATATTCTGAAGCTTCTTTTCAAGTTCTGCCTAATCTGAACACAAATCTAAAAATGAGGAATTTACATTCAGATGTTCAGGGATGTCAGACTAAATCAATTGGTAGACATTTATAGACAGACTCCCCGCAGGTTACTTTTTTTTTTTGATGAGCAACATCATTTACTTTCCACTAGCAATTTTGTCACATTTATCAATTTCAAAGAAAAGGTGTTGTTTAAGTAGGTTGGATTTCTTGATTTGGGTACCAGTTGACATTTATACATGTTTGTTAAATTTTTATGACTCCAGACATATGAACATTGCTTGAAAGCATGCAAATTGCTAGGTCTGGTTTTTATGCTGTATTTCCAGATTAGTATTTAACATAGCTAAATGTGAATTTATAGGGATGATATTTGAATGCAAATCAAGTTTAGAATAAAATTAGTTTTAGACAGAAATGGGGTTGGGTTGAAAAAATATTAATAAACATTAAATCTGCTTTTCTACTGATCTGGTTCTAATATTTCAACTTAATCTGGCACAACAAAAATACAAAGCCAGTTTATAGCTCATACCTGAAACTAAATGATAGTTTCAAATTTAGGAGATTCCAGTCAAAATGAAAGGTAGAGAAAAATCCCAAGTTCTCCCATCTCCAAGCACTACTTACACAGATAGAGTATTTAGCAGCATATGGCAGTGTGTGTGTATATATATAACAGTATATCAAGGCAGAGTTTGAACTTTTAAGGGAAAAATTCTTTATGGCTTTGTAACTTCAGAGAAGTATTGTACCACAGAAATAGATGGAAATAGAAAAATATATACAATCGTTTTGATACATTTGTGAAATAGGTTTCACAGAACCTGATATATTTTGTCCAAAATGCCTTAAATCACTTTATGTAGGGCTAATGTAATTGAATTTATTTCTGTATATAGCCTTTTATAGTAAATACTTCGAATGCAACACTAGACTTTTCTTTCCACTGCAATCATGTACAGCCTTATGATCACTAACGATAACAGGGAGACAATGAAAGCTCTGCTTATTAGCTGTCAATGCACTTTCAGTCCACTTGTAGACTGAGAGCTTGGAAGCAAAAAGTGGTGACTGTGCCAAGAGCACCAAGATCTTTCTGATGGGAAATACCTACCTTCTCTCAGTGCTTTACAACTGACCCTTCTTCCTCTCATGCCATCTGTCTTCATGAAAATCGGCTGTGACGTAGGGCCTCAGATCATCCCACCAAGCACTTCAGGGAGCACATTGTCTTTACAGATCTCTACAGCTAGTCAGAAGAGATGGGCACCTCCATACCTGGGAAGGGGCTTACCTCCCTTCCCAGCACAGCCTGCCTGGGATGACAAGGTTTGTCATGTAGAAATCTCACTTAAGTGCCTGGAGGTAGATGCCACTAGTGAGACAAGGGGCTCAAACTTCACCCAGACTCTCTCCTGTGCTTCTTTTTGTTGGCCCGATGGTGCCTCTTCTTTACACCAGAGCTGGAGTGAGGAGCCTGGAGAGGAATTCCACCTGGAGAAGTCCCAGTACAATGACTTTGTTTCTGAGGCAGACCAACCCTGGTGTAAGCAGACGTACCACCAACAAGTGTTCGTTGTTCTGAATGCTGCCTGATGCAGTCGTGTTTGTATTCTTACTTATAAGACATTGGAACCAGTCAAATATCCTAGTTTCAAACAGGAAAGGGGACTGCCTTCAATGCACATCTGCACAAGGGATGGAGCTCAAACAGGTCTTTTCTGAAATCCCAGGTGTCTTTCCAAGGCTGGTGAAAACAGTGCACGGGGCTAAAGCCAGCTCAGACAGTTAGCAAGGATTGTGATGCACATGGCTAAAGGACAGAAAGCAAATTAATGCAGTGCCTCAGAGAGTGAGGAACTGCGATAAAGATACCCTTTGGGTTTAATCATTAATGCACTTAGTTGTTTGTCAGTCTCAGCCCTTACTGCATCAGTGAAAGGAAAGTACACATCTAAGGGGTCGGTAGAGAAGGCAAGGTTAACACCTACAGGTTAATGCTGACAAACCACTAACACGCCTCTTGAAAAATAGCTGAGTGGTATGATAGAAATAGCTCGTTAAAAGCTGAAAAATAATTAAGCACGGCTTCATCTGTATCCCACTCCAAGTCTTGAGACTCCTTAATGAGGACATTCTTTTTTGTTCCCCGAAATACTTGTTGGGGGGCTGGTGCGTGAAATGTGGCAGAAACCAAAAGCCCTAGCTGTAAAGCACCCATTTCAGTCCAGTGTTCTAGGCATCCTGCTCTTCCTCTTTGTTTTCCTTTTGCATTTCTGAGAATGGTATATGCATATAGTGCATGTGAGGATGCATCTCTCTATCTCTATGCACATTTAGGTATGTATATGCACACATATACTGTATTTCTACAAATACAGTCACGGTCCAGGAAATTTCAAGCACATATGCTATAAGAGAGTATTGCAAAGGCTCCATTTACCACAGTACTTAACACAGACCTAATGAGAAGAGTCCCAGGCAGGGACTTGTACTTTAAATATGTTTATACCTTGTGTCTCTGTAAGTGTTGTTGAAATTTTCTGAAATAGCTAGAAAAGGGTGAGCCTGCAGAACTTAATTTGGCAACATCTGCTGCTACTAGTAAGGAACACGTAAGAAACCGACAACTCTCCAGATAAAAACAGCAACCTAGATGGTATTTTTGGACTTTACTGATATGAATTTCATTATTACTTGGTTTCTATTTAAATACACACAAAAAAAAAAACCTGTCAAGCTCATCAAGCTTTTCAGAGCCCCTATTTCCTTCCTTTCAGGCTACAATAATTGCTAAATGATTACTTTTCTACATTTATGGAAGTATGTTCTTTAAAATTGAATTGGGTAAAATACTGATGATCAAAACCATCATCCTAGTTGGTGGAGTTCTTTAAAAAGTAAATTCATAATGCATGGAAAGTGGCTCTTACTTCTAATAGTATCATGTGCCCCCGCCTTAACCAAATTACAGATTTGTAATCATACTGCCACTGTCCATCACCCAAGAATGACATGACACAATACCCGACGGATTACCCCTGCAGCAACTGGGTCTTTTTCATTTCTTTCTTCTCCACATCCTTTCCTCCAGGAAGTTTTGATTAGTAGAAATGCATTCAGATTTCCCTGCGGATAGAAAGAAGGGAAGTGTTTGACATTTTGCAGACAATCTCAGACGGTACTGCTCGGCCCATTGCTCTTCCGTTTCCCCCTGAGTCTTTACTAAGTCCAGTGCACAACAGTTAATGTGGTTTTCACAAAGCAATGATCAGTAATGTAAATACCATTTCTTCCCTCAAGATTTATAACGAATTCTGTGTTTTCAAGCTTGTTTCTTTCAGAGTTTTTCATGTCAAGGATGTTAAAGATGATATTTGGAAATCACAGAACAGTTAAACCATAAACCATTGTTTTTTCTGTTCATTAGTAAGAAAAGTTTGACTGCAGGGATATTTTGTTGGCAGGGTTGTATTAACAGTCATTTACGTACATATATATATATATATTTGTAGAGCTGCACCTGCTTCTTTCATATACCTTAAAATTACTATGGATAATGAATGTCCTCCTATTAAACTCATTTTTTGAATTGCATCTTCCTGAAATATAGACATTAGAAGACCTTACTGCTCAGCCAAGGTAATTTTGCCTGGTGCAATATTATGTTACTAGACAAAGGCATTTGAAAAAGCCATACATTTTATTTTCTAAATCAATACTTCTTTTGCTGCCTGCTGAAGAATCCTCTTTTAGTGCTTACAACACATCTGAGAGCTAGAATAGGATTGTAATATTCAGCAACAGACTGAAACAATAACTAGCATTCTTAAAGATTAATTTTATTTGCCCTGCCTTTTGCCTGCAAATGTTATCCACATAATGCTTTTCAGACAGATTGTACCTTGTTAGTTTCCCTGCTTCATAGTATACATGTATTAATGATATGTATTTCCACTGGCGACAGTGTAAGGCAAGTTATTTCTCTCATAGTGTTATTCTACTGTTAATTCATGTGCATATTTTAAATTTGCAATGGCCTGTTGGAAAGTCTAATTGATTGTCACTGACTACTAGCCAGAGTTTTCTTTTGTTAAGACACCATTACATAAAATTCTGATCATTACGTGAGAGTTCACTTCTGATTGTTAGATCTAAATTATATTCTTTTCAAAATCACAGCAAACTCATTATCAATGAATCTCTGCAAAAACATTGTGTTAAAAATGTCAGAAAACACACTTTTCCCAATTGTCTTCATAATAAGAAATAAATAGATTTTCTCAGTTAAACAAGATGATATATTGACCTTTATATGAATTTTGCCATAATTGACAAAACATTAGAATGTAGAATCCACAATTCAC
Organism: Platysteira castanea; assembly: GCA_013397175.1. Classification (NCBI taxonomy): domain Eukaryota; kingdom Metazoa; phylum Chordata; class Aves; order Passeriformes; genus Platysteira; species Platysteira castanea. The sequence goes on from VYXC01005418.1 coordinate 1,078,003, forward strand.
TAACTCTCTGTGCAAAGAGAGCAGTAGCTCAGCTAAAAAATATCAGATGGCTTGTCAGGAAAGTCTTACTGATGCAACACACAAAGTCATTTGCAGACCACCTACTACAGGTATCCAGTTGCAGCAACTACTGTGACATGTGACATCAAGAAAGCAATGAGAGGGTCAAACTCTGTGCTTCCCCCTGCCATGAGATCTCAACTGTCTATACAATCAACAGACAGAAACAGGGACACACATTCTTTCCCCCTGCTGTAGCTGCATACACTGTATGTTGCTCTGACTTCTCTCTGTTGACAGTAAAGAGTATTCTTAGCCTGGCATCATGGCATGACAAGCAATGTGAATGATTCATTACCATCCTCACCTTAGAAACCTTTAAGTACGTGCACAGTGCCATAGTAGGTGGTTTGCACACACCAAGTATTAGAGATAGGTGATCAGAAGTAGTTCTTTTTGGTGAGGTAACTATCCTCAAAGTGCATGGATTACAACTTCCCAGTGTAACTCGTTTAAATTCAAAGTTTAGAAGCGTTCCAGCAACCTGGACAATGTAATTTGTGCTGTGTGAGGACTATGCAATGGAGGATCAGAAACACCTTCCCAGCCTCTCTGGTCCTCCTCCCAGTGAAGCTAGTGAGAGTTTGCCATTGGCTCCAGTAACAGGAGAAGCACATCTAACAAGTTTTAACCATTCAAAAATGGTACTAACCATTTAAATCTGTGTTTATATTCTCAGTGTCTATCTCTCAAATAACACTGGTGACATTTACTAGTTCGTAATTACAACAGAAGTGAAGTGTGGGACTATCTTTTACACTGTTGCTTAATATTCAGTACTGTATGTATATATCTACTTGACACCTCAGTGAAGACTTTGACATGCCTTATTCATTCTAGTTATTTTTATGGTATTGGTTTTGTTAGATTGCTTTCCCATACAAAGAATAAAACTATAACTGTTCTGACTCAAAATTGTCCAATTCATTTTTATCCAAGTTTTGTTAAATCTAAATCACGTTCGTCAGTTCTTCTCATTCCCACCACCCTTCACTCACACCAGGAAGGCAGGGTATAGTGGTGGTTTGAAAACAGGTATTTGATATTCTCTGATGGACTACAATAAATATCTGAAGTAAGTACCTGCCTCATGTCTTGTGGTTTCTCCTCTGCAGAATGAAAAGTGCTCTCTGCAGACCAGCAGTGTTAATCCCATGATTGTCAGCTACATTGTCAGAATCATGAGATAAAATGAAACTTTAAAATAACTTATGAGGAACTTCATTCTACACCATTATTTTTCAGCTATATTTATGTGCCAACCATATTCCCCTAAAATCTATCAGAGAAGTGAAAAACACTGTGGAAGTGTCCAAAGTCATGACACCTAAGGATAAATTTCAGGCAGGAGTCATTTATTTATTCTTTTGCAAAAGGTGAGATCTTTCTATGTCTATACTTAATTGTTATTTTTACTTACTTATTAGTTCTAAATCAATCAGGAGCTAATTTAATGGTAGTATTTTGTTGCAATTGTTGAACACCTTTTTTTTTTCTTTCATAAGACTGCCCATGATCCAGGATTCTTAAAATGTAAGTCAGTCTTGGTCTTTAAGAAATGTGGGATCTGGCAAATAATTTTTCCTTTTTAGTTTGGCTTATTCTAATTTCTTCAGTGGAGTCTAAGATTCCATACTAGATTTTTAAACTGTCAATGCAGCCTCTTTAAAATTCTTCCATGGAATAGGTTTCAAGTTTAAGGGGTTTATTCAGATGGCTACATATTGCTGTCTGGCATCCCTTGAAACAGTTTAAGTTAGCCAAGGTATCTGCCCAGAGCCAGCAGACATGACACAGGACTTGCAGAGGCCCTGCATCCTTCCAGACTGGCAATTAGTCGTCCGGATGGGATGGTCTCAAGAACCTTAAATGAAACTAAAGGGCTAGGTTTAGGCAAGAGAATAAATTTCCTATATTTAGGTGAGCTGAATCCCACCCGAATGTGGTACAAACCTAGATTTGGGCGAATTAAATATCACCCTGAGAAGGGGTTTATTTGTCTAACTAGAGGCACTGTTGCCATTCTGGGTACGGCAGGGTTTGGTTCAGCTGCTGACAACAGGATCTGTTGTCTATCCTATGTCTACATCTTCTAGTCCCACTGACTTGGATTTTCTAGGATATATCAAAGAGCACTGGACACGTTTGTGAGGCTCATTGAGTCATAGCTTGCATTGCATTCAAGATATCTGTGTGTAGCTGGCAAACACGCAGACCAGCAAGAAATCCATGGCTTCCTGGGATAGCGGCTGGAGCCAGTGCATGGCACGCTGAGCATCTCCAGTGGCACTACACTACCTGCCGCTGGGTAGCCACACCAGCTCTCTAAGACAGATGAAGACTGACACCTTCTGGGCATGTCTGTCACTGAACTGAGAGAAGCCAGCTCATTTTAAAAATGTTTCCATGAAAAAATTGTTTGGGCAGGGTTGTTAAATGTACTCCTTTCTTTAGAGTGGACTGCTGTGTTTCCTGTCCTAGATCAAAACAGTGCTTTCAAAGAGAAAAAAAAAAATACTCTACAGTGTTCAGCCTCTGAAGATGGCTGAAGAGTGATTTCCAGCTTCCGATAATTTTGTAGTATTCTTTATCTTATTAACACATGGCAAACCTTGCTGTGTATGTTTCCTGATGAGGGAAAAACAATCATTTGTCATAGAAGAATTTCATGAAATCAGCAATTTAAAATTCTGGTACTTCCTTGAAGAGACACTATCTGAAGCAGTTCATGGAGTCTTCTGTGAATCATGGAAAATCTATCTGACGACTAATAACTTCTTTTAATTATTATTCTTTTCCTGTACACCTACAAGAAGATTCTGTTAATTAATAATGTCTTGCTCTAAATCCTTCTGGAACAGAATGAAAACGTGAATTGCTAGAGATTCGATTCAATCAAGTGTCAAAAACTTACTTGCCTATTCAAATACCACTGAATCCTTTAGTCTAGAAATACTATCACAACTGTTTTCTCTGCCAGACTTCTGATATTTGTTTCATGACTGTATGAAACATAGTAAGACTATTTTGATTCTTTTGTCTCATCAGAATGCAAATAAAATTCAAGGAGAATGAAATGTGAGAAAGTATGTTAAAAAGTGAAAATACAACCATCTAACTGTTTGAAAACAACAGATGCTTTTATTTGAATGGCAAGTAAAGGTTCTGATCGGTTCTTTTACAATTTAGAGATGGTATTTGAACACCAGCCTTAGCACTGAAAAGATATTGATATACTAAATTCTGAGGCTTTGCTGAATTTATTAGCACTCTCTTGGTTTAATACTCGATTGAACCTAATATTACATTTGCATCTGTGAAATGCATATCCATTTACCTGAATGTTCAGGTAGTATCAATGGCAAACATTAATAATTCCAGTCGACTGTTGACGTTAATCCAGGGAAAACCGTGGCCTAAGAAAATGTTTTCTGATGCACTGCTAAGCTCAGGCATACCAGAGAGCCATCAAATACAAATTCCCAGCTAATATAAAGAATGTGAGGGTGTCAAGTACTTCCAATATGACATAAATGCAAAAAAGAACTCCCCTGGGATTTGGATCTGCATAAAGAGAGAGATGATGGCCCATTTTTGAGCAGCTCCGTGTGACAGATGATACTCACTCCTGCCATCAGCTTCACCTGTCCAAGCCCAAACCACAGGAGGGAGCCCAGAGCTGGGCTGCCCACGCAGCCAGGAGCTCTGGGGACAGGGCAGTGAGGGAGCATAGAGGATAGGAGTGGCTTGGAGAAGAGACCAGCCCACTGCAATGAGACATCTTTGATACTTATAATTACTTCAAATAAATTATTTTATGAGATAAGGAGTATGGGAGAAAGAGAAGAGCAAAAATAAATAAGTTCAGGACTAATGGAATTAGAAGGAAAGATTTGAGCTGAGTATCAGTAAAAATATCCTTAAAGTGAAACAGATAAAGATGCCTAGTCTGGCACCTGATTTTAATTTTTGTGATGAAGTTTCTCTTTTTTCTGGCTAATGATTTTCTTCAATAATGCATTTATTCAGTTTTGATAGAGATATTAATTCAAAACAGTCAATAATATTATAAATACAGAAACTCTTCACACACTCTTTATTAGATGTTTAAAACTTCCATCTTTCAACTGTAACCCTGACTATACTTACAACAGCAGAGTATATACAATACAAATGGTTAGTACATGGGGCAACTGTTTGTGCTACTCAGTTTATAATGCTTCTTTAAAATACAGCCTAGGTTTGAGCATCATTCTACCTTCCCCCATTGGAATGAATATTAATAGATAAGTTAGAGGAGGGTGAAATAGACACATTTCACAAGCAAGGCAGAAAGAGCCAAAAGTACAAGGCAAGCAATGTGGAAGAGAGGAGGGAGACTGTAGAAGTCTCTAGAGGAACAAACAGAAGTGAAATCTCTGGGCACCTCCCAGCAGAAAACAGAACTGGGACAATCCTGCACTGTAATACAAACGTGCTAGAAATTCAGACTGGTTTTTTTTCTTTCCCCAGCTGTTGTGAAGCTTGGGAAACTCTGTTTCCCAATTCAGTTATAGTGCCCTGAAATGCTGAAATATTTGAGGGACTCCTCCCTGAAACAATTTCAAAGATCCTTAACCAAGCCACAGGCACAACTGAAAACTAAGAGATTCTGTTCTGGGGCAAGCAGCTCCACTACACATTCCATGAAATGTGGAAGGAAAAAAGCCTGACATTCCATGGCTGCAAATTGAATTTACTGACACTTTTCAGGCAAAGGCAATATGCCAAGTAGTCATTTTGTTGCTCAATAAATTCCCATTCCCATTCACTTTGCTCTGTAAAGCCTGCCCCTACCTTGCTTCCAAATGAAATAAATCACGGAATATTAGAGAAAAGAAGAGAGAGCAATTTTGTGAGGTGCTACTAGAGATCTGTTTTCCAAAGAAAAACCATATCAATATTGAGAGACTGACAGCAACTAAAGCAAAAATGAGCATGAGACAGGCTGTTGTGATGAGCTGACAAAAATTCATCCGTCTGAATAACACAATTAAGTATACATCACAAAAGCACAACTAGCAATCCCCATACCAAGCTAAAAAATTTAGATAGAAGCAAGACTTTTTCCCTCCCTTTTCATTTTTAAGTAGAAATATACTTTTTATCTTTATGTTTGTCTGTCCTAGCACAGCCACCAGGGTATACTTCTTTCTTACCAGCAGATAGACATAGTGTAAATGAGCACTGAACTCTTTAATCTCTCTCTACATGTGTCATGCCCCTGATCAAATATTTTTAGTTGTGGAATTCATTTAAAAACAACAAATTGTATACTAAAACAAATGCTTTCACTTCTTTTGCAAAATCAACTTATCCTAAGATTACAAAATCTTAGAAATGATTGGAGGAAAACAAAAAGAATGGCTTTTCCTTCTGTTAAAAATTCCAGCTTTTTCTTTCCTCAGAAAGGATTGTGCTTTGCCTTCACAAGTGGTATTTTTCAAAGCTCTGAGCTGAATTGTAAATCCGTGGGGCTTGGCAGGCCGAGCAGATGTTCACATCTGCACCAGAACCAGGCTTTCTGCAGCTCATCGAGGCTCCCGTCTCCAGGCTTGGGGAGGGGATACGGCCGCCTTGGGATGTGATGACACGCATCCGAGCAGCCTCGGAGCCGCTCTCAGTGAAGCTGTTTGTTCACAGCCATGCCAAGGGGGCCAGCGAGAGCACGGCATGCCAAGCAGGAGTGCACCTGCTCACCATGAACCCGGTTGTTGGCGGCGGTCCTCAGGACTGTGAGCAGGTTTGATGGGCATCTGCAAGGGCTGAGCGCACTGGTTCTCCTCGCAGTGCCCTCGCCCTGCGCAGCCGGCTGCAGCAACACGGGAAGAAGCAGGTCTCCGGCGAGGTCTCCCCACCCCGAGCAGCCCCTGACCACGGGATGGCAGCATGGAAGAGAGGGAAAAAATTTGCTTATGAACACTGGGCTGGAGTTTGGAAGTTTCTGGTAAAAATGAAAAAGAAACCAATGAAGAAGGATTAATAAGCACTTCAGACTCTATCTGAAATTGGTGGCAACCAGCCCCAGCAAAGCCAGGCACCAGCCTTATTGCTGACAAGAACAGCTTCTGAGCATTTAATGTGTTTAGCAGCTGTTTAGTTAACTCAAGCAGAGCAGGCAACTGTGAAACTCTTACAGCAGATACTTGAACAATAATGCCTGCACAAAAATATGAAGCCACTGGAGGATGTTTTCAAGTAGAAGGC